>JBAMBO010002125.1:0-179769 GCA_037044535.1 Lordiphosa magnipectinata | reverse complement strand
TTTACGATAATATCAAAAAAAGTCAAAACAAAAGTTTAGATTCCCCACAAAACGCGTCTAAAAAGGGTAAAAATAGGCAACTTTTTTTGCAACTTTAAGCTCAAATTACTAAATATCCCGACGTGATGGACCATTTCTGAAAACAGATTCGTGTTCAGCACACGAAAATCATCTAGAATCACAACCAACCCTTCAATATCTTCTTCTTCTTCTAGAACTCCTCTCCAGCGAACTCTGTTGTTAGCTGTCGCTTTGAGTTCTCCCCAACTTTTCCCGATGCGTTCCGTCTCTCTACCGACAGTCCTCCTCCAAGTTTCTTTGGGTCTGCCTGGTGTCCGCCCGACTCCGTCCAACGGATTCCGCTCCATTGCCTTCCTTGCGATGTTGTTATTTTTCCGCAATGTGTGTCCTATTCAGCTCCATTTCATTCTGCGTATTATTGTGTCGACACTCTCCATATTCGCTCGCCTGAGTAGCTCGGAATTCCGTATTCTGTCAGGCCAGAAAATGCAGAATATGCAACGTTGGCAACGGTTCACAAATGTTTGGAGTTTTGACACTATGGAGGCTGTAATTTTCCAAGTGGAAGAACTGTATAAGAGCACTGGCATTAGGTTGGACTTGAAGAGCCTGATTTTGAGCCAGCGTGGATATGACGAGCATCGCCAAACAGCTGACAGCATCCTAAAGGCACCTTTAGCCTTTTGCAGGCGCGAGTCCACATCCAGTTCCGTGCCTCCATCAACAGCGACTACGCTACCCAGGTAGCTGAATTGCTGAACTTGCTCAATGTTCGTCCAAAACCAGAGTCTGGGATTGTCCGGAACGGATGCTGAGCGCTTTCGTCTTAGCCGTGTTGATTTTGAGGCCTGCCGCTTTAGCTGAGCTGTCCAAGTCGTCTAAAGTGTTTGCCAGGTCGCTTAGCCTATTTTCCAGGAGGCATATATCGTCTGCATAGTCCAGATGCCGCAGTGTTGTAGTCATTGACCACTTTATGCCGCTGTTGTTGGGAGCAGTTGCAACCACCATTATAAACAGAATGGGCGACAGAGCACAGAACTGGAAAAGGCTGCGAGAGCATTCCACCGTGAAGCACTCTACACTGGGCGCTGTCGTATGTCGCTCTGATGAGGGAAATAAATTTTTCCGGTATCCCTCTCCTTCGCAACCCGTGCCATATGCACTCCCTGCTTACGCTGTACCTTCAATATACTGGAAAAAATCTCATTTTGTTGCCTTGTGTAATTCTGCTTTAAGATTAAAGCAAGTACGGAATTCAAATGGAAAAGAGAAAGAGCAAATAGCAACTGAGGGCAAGTTTTAAACTAAGCTAAGATATCTCTCTCACTAATACAGTTCGGCTAAATCGGTACGCACACATACACAAATTTTTCTCAAATTTTTTCTTAGTGATGTGGATTTTTGCACTTGTGGTGCCTTGGAGTTTCCAACCAGTTATAGCACTCCCGACAAGAGAAGGCAGCTAGTGAATTGCAGTCGATGGGCCAAGTTTATTGAAGAAGGGAAGTTCTTTACATACAGCAACTAGCCTCCATTGTGCTGTTGTTTTTGCCCTATTTTTTTTTTGTGTGCAAGCAGCTAATGAAAATGGAATGAAAAAAGTGATATAGTGTACTTGTGGGATGTTTTCTTTTGTGGTCAAATTGAGTTTATATATCGAGCTCAAATAAATAAAATCTCTTATTGAATATAGTTGAATATCCACCTGAGGGCCGATTTCTCAACTTCTATATAGCTACTACTTATGTATTAGATAAACCAAGAGGTAGATAAACTAAGATTATGTGACAGGTAAGGCAATGTGAAATCGGCCCTTAGTTTCATTGCGGGTATTCTTGCACCAAACCGATTTCGAGATCATATCAAGTGCGAATGTCGAGCTTAAATCCACATAGGACCTTCTTGATTGGATCTGAATGTGGGATCACATCGACTTCGAATAACAAGCTAAAATCCATCCCGAGTGACTTTGAAATGTGATAATTTCGAGCTTAAATCAAGCTTTTTCAATCATAAAGACAATAATTTCGGGATTGAAATATGCGTACCCAAGTCAATCTTTTCGTATTTGGTTTGATAAAGAATCCGCCCCCACATATAAATTTAGTTAAATACCTCCCGCAATTTGTAAGCTATCGCTATAAAATTTAAAACTCAAAATTATTTACTCGCATAACTAAGATCGGTTAATAAATAGTGGAGTTGTAAGAATATCACCTTCTGTTAAATATTTGGGGTCAGCATGTATTGCATACTTTTCAGCTTCACCAAAAATTAATTGCGCCAAGTACCCTTTAAAGTATGCTATGCTTCTGAAAAGGATTAATTGTGAATAATATATCTTTTATATGCAGCTTGACACTAGATTATTTTGTTATTATATAGCTATAACTGGCCCGAAAATCTTGACAAATAACTAACTATCAATGTCTATGTTCTAATAGATAATTAGAGATCTAAATAAAGTTTGCATACTTTAAAGGGCATTAATCATGATAAAATTGGTATGTATACACGTTGTATGTAAGTGTGGAAATTTTCTAAGTCTGAAACAAACTTGATCTGGGTATGGAAAACACTTTACTACATGCATAAAAACTGAAACGACGTCATGATGAGGTGGATCTGGACAGTTAACTTGGCTAAAGTGTTGTTCTCAGCAAGAAAACGTCCCCCTTGCAACTGTCGTGGAATTTGTGGTAATAAAACTCAATAAATTTTCTCGATCTTATCAATGCGCAATCTGGGCATGTCCATGAAAGTAGAGCGCAGGTAAAAGAAAGCTTACAAATTTTTTCTTAACAGATTTAATAGAATTATAATTATAGTTTTGTCATTTTCCCTTACATCTATCATTTTACATCAACTTCACAGAACACAGTGGCGCCCTCGGGCGTAAGAAGCTTGCATTAAAGTTCACCATTTATATACTTCCCCCAAAAGTATGCTCCAAAATTGGTCAATAGATGGCGTCAGCGCTGACTTAAGTGCATTGTCAGCTCAGTGGCGCCAGTGAGTTCGGTTGGTTCAATACAATCAACGCGTATATTTTCAAGGGTTATGTCTTTGCTTTATGTTTAGCCACACTTAGCGGATGCACAAACCTTTTAAGGCCTTTTATAAAGAAGGCGCTGTAAAAGAAGAAGTTTGAATTTGAATTAATAAAATTTGAGTATAATAATAAAAAAAATTATAAATTTCAGTTTTCTGTGAACATTCATCCATAGCTGTAAATAGGACGGCAATTGGCCATGTCGTAATGGGGGTAAACTTTAAATTAATTTGGGGGCGAATATGCTTTCATAGCAGTGGTAAATAGTATAAATAAATTAAAACTCATTTCAGATTTCAGATCCTTATAAATTCGAAAACGACGTTCCATTAGATGCATCATTGACACCACACAATGCAAGGATGAAAATGGAAATCTGGTCACAGATCCGCAAGTGGCGCTAGACAAATGCTGGGAGGCGACAACGAACACAATATCGCCTCTGGAGAAGTAGCAACATAGACATAGACCCACCGGACCATCCCGAAGTCTGTGTAGCCATAAAAAGGCTTAAGAACAACAAATCAGCAGGAGCAGATGACCTTCCAGCTGAACTGTTTAAGGCAGGAGGCGAGGAGTTGGTAAGGTGCATGCACCAACTCATCAGCAGAATATGGTCCGACGAGAGCATGCCTGAGGATTGGTGTACTTTGCCCACTTTTTAAAAAAGGAGACCCTGCAAATTGCGCCAACTACCGTGGGATCATTCTCCTTCCCATCGCATATAAGATTCTGTCGTGCATTATTTGTGAACGTCTAAAGCCGCTTATTAGCACACTGATCGGACCTTATCAGTGTGGCTTCAGACCGGGTAAATCCACCACAGACCTGATATTCACATTACGACAAACCCTGGAGAAGACCTATGAGAAAAATATCAAAACCAACCATCTTTTTGTTGATTATAAATCAGCCTTTGAAACACCGATAAGGTCAAGGTACTTTGACGCCCCGTCTACCTTTGGTATACCAGCAAAGTACTTTCGACTTAGCATGATGACGATGAGAAGCACTCGAAGCTCCGTCAAAATAGGAAGGCACCTCTCCGAACCATTTGATACCAAGAAAGGTTTTAGGCAGGGTGATACCCTATCGTGTGACTTCTTTAATCCACTGATGGAGTATACACTGCGCCAGTGCCCAAATGCCAACAGATCGGGCTCATTTCTTTATAAAGATCTAATGCTACTCGCATATGCCGATGATATTGACATTATCGGCAAAAACGAACGGGCGGTAAGCAGGGCGTTTTCAGAGATTGAGAAGCAGTCTAAGCTGATGGGCTTAGCGGTAAGCGAGGACAAGACGAAGTACCTAGTATCCACGGACAAGAAGTCTACGCGTCTTGGACAATTTGTTACTATGGGGGAGTACAACTTTGAGGTTGTAGAGGATTTTGTCTACCTCGGGACGATGATTACCGGCGACAACAACATCAGCCTGGAGATCCGAAGAAGAATTACCCGATGCTACTACGGGCTCAGTAGGGATTTCAAGAGCAGAGCCTTTTCTCGAAGAACAAAAATAGCGCTATACAAGTCGCTCATCATCCTAGTCTTGCAATACCGCGCAGAAGCATGGACAATGACAGCAGCGGATGAGGAGGCGATTGGCGTTTTCGAGCGAAAAATCCTTCGGAGGATATATGGACCTTTAAAAGTTGGCGATGGATACCGCATTCGAATGAATCACGAACTGTATGAGCTCTATAAGGACATCAGTCTAGTCAAGCGCATAAAGCAACAGCGGCTGCGCTGGTTAGGACATGTAATCCGGATGGATGAAGAAGCTCCAGTAAAAAAGACGTACAAAGCGAAGGCGGCTGACTTTGGAGGACAAGGCAGGAGGGGTCGCCCACCACTAAGATGGGATGATCAAGTGCGGAGCGACATTTCCAACCTTGGTGCCAGATCGCACAATGCAGAAGCGAGTGGAGTGCATTCATTGCAGAGGCCAAGACCGTCAAGCGGTTGTTATGCAACATCGGGCCAATAAAGAAGAAGAATAATAAAGTAGCACCATTTTACCATAACTTTACCATTCTTTAACAGCAATCCTCCCCCTGTTTAGTCTCAAAAGTTGATTCTTCTTCTAGTTACATTTAATTTAAAGCAGAATTAAGTATAAACAATTTACACACGAGTATTTTTTACAACTAAATATGTAATCATAGCTAATGTCATTAAATAAATTAAGGTGCAGTTGCGTGGTTGTTATGGTGCGATAGATACACATACGAGTTCATACATAAAGACAAAATCACAAGCAATTAACTCGAAATTTAATACTACAGTTAGGAAAATCATGTTGAGAAAATGTTTGCGTTTTCTTTTGGCAAATTAGATGCGAACGGTAGCAAATTACAAATTGGGCTAATCACAACTGGGTCGTCGTCGAGGGCTGTGGCGGCTGGCACAGTTTGCCATCAGAATAGCGCATCAGAGTCATCAGCTTGAGCATGCGCAAGTCCTCCTTGTCCTTGTCCTTTACCATGCCACTATTCGGATGGTGGCTGCTGTTCGTCCGCTGACGATAATGTAGGCACAGGCGATCTGCTGACTGGTCGGGTCTTTAAAATACTCAAGTCATTAACATTCTCTAAAAAGCTTTTGTTCGCTGACATTTGTTTCACGCTTTGCACGTCCTTTTTCAGCTCCTCCATGTCGCGTTTCAGTTTGGCACGCCTATTTTGGAACCAGGTAATCACCTGCGAATATTAGACGTTGGAGTTAAAGATTTCTTGAGCTTTATAATGCAAGTAAATTATACTCACCTGTGCATTAGATAGACCCAAACTGCCCGCAATCTCATCTCTGTCCGCTGGCGAAAGATATTTTTGGTATAGAAACCGTTTCTCCAGCTCAAAGATCTGCTGATTGGTAAAGGCGGTGCGTGATTTGCGTTTCTTTTTCGGATTAGTTCGAGTGGCAAATATATTCAGCGTGGCGGGATCTGGAAATGCGATGTTTGTAAAATTTATTAGCTTTTTGTTTAAAAAATATCATAAATTGTGAAATGTTTTATTTGGAATGTTTGAGTGCCGGCCAAATAGAGAGGACTAAAAAGTGTGCTTAGTGAGCAAGAGAGCTCTCTCCAGACTACAGCCGTTTTAATTGCAGTTCTATGTTCACCGATTCACACAATCATGAGTTTGGCTCGCGTTTGCGTCAAAACACTACAGACTTCGGCTCGTGGTAGCTATGGGTGGCCGGCTCTGGGTTAAAGCAAAGCTCTTTTACGTACGTCTGACTGAGGGACTAAACCTAGAAAACATTTGTCTTTGCGACAGATTCTTTTGGGTATGCCTTTTTTTCAGCCTCTTTTACCATTGTCGTAGCAGCAGGTGGGTTATGTGTCGAGTGGGGGGAATGTGGAGTGAAAGTGGGGGAGGGAAGGGTGACTGCCATCAGGTCAAGTTGTGAATTCAGTGCGGTAAATTGTTTGTTTGACAGTGACTTGACAGTGACTTGACAGTTACTTGACAGTGACTTGACCGTGACTTGACAGTGTCTTGACTGTAGCTTGACAGTGACTTGACAGTGACTTGACAGTGACTTGACAGTGAATTGACAGTGACTTGACAGTGACTTGACAGTGATTTGACAGTGACTTGACAGTGACTTGACAGTGACTTGACAGTGATTTGACAGTGAGTTGACAGTGACTTGACAGTGACTTGACAGTGACTTGACAGTGACTTGACAGTGACTAGACAGTGATTTGACAGTGATGTGACAGTGACTTGACAGTGACTTGACAGTGACTTGACAGTGATTTGACAGTGACTTGACAGTGACTTGACAGTTACTTGACAGTGACTTGAGAGTGACTTGACAGTGACTTGACAGTGTCTTGACAGATACTTGACAGTGACTTGACAGTGACTTGACAGTGACTTGACAGTGACTTGACAGTGACTTGACAGTGACTTGACAGTGACTTGACAGTGATGTGACAGTGACTTGACAGTGATGTGACAGAGACTTGACAGTGACTTGACAGTGGCTTGACAGTGGCTTGACAGTGACTTGACAGTGACTTGACAGTGACTTGACAGTGACTTGACAGTGACTTGTCAGTGACTTGGCAGTGTCTTGACAGTGACTTGACTGTGGGGAACAGTGGAAGAGGGTAGGTGAAAAAGGTGGTGGAAAAGGGCGAAGAGGGGTCTAAAAGGGGGTGAGGAAACCGAGGGAAATCAAATTTGAATTGAATATTTATTGAAGAGTGGCTGCCTTGAGGTCAAGTTGTGAGTTCAGTGCGATTCGGATGGAATTAATAAGCAGAGCCGGGATTTCATGCCCATATTTGATGAAATCAACCTACCAGAAACTGTCATTTCAGTTCCTTCAAATAATTACAAATCTACTTGAGTCCTTAAAAAAATGATTTTCCTTTAAAAAATTCTGTTAGATAATGAACCACAATCCTTAGCAGTCTAGAATTAAAGATGGTCCAACAACTAATGTTGTTTATCACCATATATTGAATTATGCAGTAAAAATTTGAATTTACAATTAGATTTATGGTCGTAAAGAGCTTCGCTCGTACCGGGCGTCACATGACACAAAAGAGTGGGTCTTTCTTTAAGCTCTTTTCAGTGGTGAGCTGCTATTTTGAAAGTAATAAAAAAGCTTGCTGCAGGGAGCATTTCGTTTTGGCAAAAGTCTCTGGGTTCTTAAAAAAACATTGTATTTCTGAGATCTGTTACACTCTTCTTTACCTCTAGTGAAAGAGTGGTTTAAGGATGAGCCTGAGGGTCAGGTAAAGTAAGGTATTTACCGAATATTTGGGGTATACGGAAATTTTCTACTCAGTTCTCAAGAAGTGCCATCAGTATTCAGATCAACGTTTTTATTTTCTCTTCTATTTGTCAAAGTTCCAAAAGTCGTGACCACTTTCGGGAATAGTCCCGACCATCACGGCCTGTTTTACATGAAGGGCACTCAAATAACAAAAAGGCTACTAACTGTCCTACGCTGATGAAAACTATAAGAAAAGTTCACTAAACCCAAAAATAATTGCCTATAGTTAAAGTTTTCTTTATAATCTACTCAAAAAAAATCGGGGTATTTCAAAAGTTGTAGATTTTTGGAAAAAAAAAATCATTATATTTGGTCTCACGTAAAGGAAATAAGTTCGTTGGCATCGTAAATTACACGTATTCAGTGATCCGTCAAAGTTTTATAAGCAACACCCAGATAATGATCATAAAACGTATACTTTATGAGGCTTTTGACATTCAGCTGCATCAGAATTGAATCTCCTCAACTCGGTTTGGATTTAATGATCGTTTTGATCATCTCTACGCATGCGCTGGCACTTTCAATTCAATCAGTCAAATACTCGTAGTTAAAACAATTTCAAAACACAATTCAATGGAATGAATTCATAATAGACAATAAACAACAACAAATCTGTGGTCATAAATGCTCGAGAAAGAAGCGCATAGATATGTAGGTAGGTGTATGTATATATAGCCACCGCTTGATGTTTTTTATGGGCGTTCACGCCGCAGCCCATATATTTTTTTTTTTTTGAACTACTTCGCTGTCGATTTTTATTGGCCTCGGCGTGTTGAATGATTTCCTTTATGTGTGAATGCCGTTTTTGGTATTGTTGTTTTCTTAAGCGTTCCGATTGGGATTTAATTTCGTTTTGATTGCCATGTTTAAAGGTAATACGTCCGCTGATTGATGTTTTTGGAAAGTATTCCACACAGCGGAAATCGGCCCAACCCCATTAAGTATATTGTTTGTTTACAGCGAGAATTTTACATTTTTGCGCCTTTTGTTTTATGAATGTACAATATTTATTTATGCGGCCAACCACTTCTCTTAAGCATCCAGAGGAAATGTCTGTTATAGGGGAGGAAGTCTGATGTAAGGGCAGCTGCTGCTTCGCATTTTAACCCCTGCACAGCAGCGGGAAGCCACTTTTTGGTTGTTGTTAAACATGTCCGACAATTAACAATTAAGACAACCAAAAATTTGAGTCCTTGAGGGGTTGTTTTTATGATCGCTTTGCTGGTTGCATTTGCGGTTGGAGTTGTGACCCAAAGCCATTTTGACACTCGACTTGATATGTTTATTGTGAAGTTCATTTATCTAGTGTTACGCACACGCCCCTTTCTAGTATGTCCGCGGGGTCAGGAAGCACGCATGTGTTGCAAATGTGGGAGTAGCTGACCGACTTATTTATCAAGGAAAAGATCAAACGGCTAAACATAAAGATCTGAAATTTTACTCACAACCTCGATAAGGCGTGTTCTCTAAATGAAACATGAATTCGGCTGCGAAAAGATTGTCTGAAAAAGCGATGGTTGATTTACGATTTGCGATTTCTAAATGGCCTGAATTCTAGCTTTAAGTTAGGTAGGTACTTATTATCAAAAAAAATGCACTCACACGAAATAAATTCAACATAAACGTTTAATATTGTTTCTAAGAATTATAGTAAGACGCTGACGCTGCACATTTCAATATAATTTTAGCATCAGCCATCGGTAATCTTTCTTAAGGGCTCACGCACACATGCTGCTGAAAGCTGAACTGACGACTGACCATGATATTTTAGTTCGACAGCAAGCCGAAATAAATAAATATGCTTGATTAATTCCGCAAAGCTGAACTTTCAACTGAATTTTTAAGATCAAACCCAGTGCTTGTTGTGCACAATAGCACGCACGGATCAGCCTTGAGTTTTGCCGTCAGTTCATCTTTCAGCCGCATGTGTGCCCGCGCCCTTACAGAATAGATTCCTTCTCAGCAATTATGATGATCAAATATGACAATCACAATCGGTAATCACCAGAGAACGGCTTCGGTTGATTGCAAATCGGTCATTCATTAATCAACACCTGAAGAAACTTGTTTGGGCGGGTCAATTTTTTTAACGTAAAAAGCGTCCACCAGAATCGGAATCTACGAAGAATTCTAAGAAAATTTCACCATGAAACTATGTGCCTAAAATCAATTTCTAGCTCCCGCTGAGAAGCATAAAGACTTCAGGCTCAGGTATTTTAAGGTATTTTGAGGTATTTAAGGAATTAAAAAAAAAGAATAACACTTCTTTTTAAATTTGACGAAATGAGCCATGTACTGAGGCTCATTTTAGAAAGTGTGAGCCAAAAGTGTGTAACTTTTTAACGAAGTGAGGTATCTTCTGGACACAAACCTTCCTATACAGCTTTGGCTATATAGATAGAGATGTAAAACGTCAGTCGAAAGACTTTTTTCATCTTTAATATCCATGGAAGAAATGGGATCAAAGTGAGATTTATTCCACAACAAAATGTTTGTTTTAATTTGAAGATGTTGTATTAGACAAGTAACTTCGTCAAAGTCCCAATAGCTGTACGTGTTCCACTTTTGGTTGAATTTTCTAAGGCATTGAACAAATTGCGAAGTGGAAGTTCGCTAAAATACAACAAGCAGACAAACCAATGTAATGGATTATTCAACAAAACTTCACACTTCGAATTACTCCTTTTTCAATTCTAGTATTGGTTGGTGCTCCATCGAGCTATTAAGCGTTAAATTTTTATTCTCTGTACCGAAGGTACATAGAGTATATTAAGTTTGTGCAAAAGTATGTAACAGGGAGAAGGAATCGTTTCCGACCCTATAAAGTATATATATTCTTGATCAGCATCAACAGCCGATTCGATATAGCCATGTCCGTCTGTCCGTCTGTCTGTCTGTCTGTCTGTCCGTCTGTCTGTCTGTCCGTCCGTCCGTATGAACGAAGAGATCTCAGAAATGGTAAGAGATAGAGGTTTGACATGTATGGGGCATATATTTCTTATACTTGCAGGCAGATCAAGTTTATTTTCAATTTTTGCCACGCCCCCTCCCGCCCCCGCAATTTGGAAATAACGTCATATCTCCTACAGTTTTGAAGATAAATCGTTCGTACCTTCAAGAGATACCTTGAAAACAAAATTATTTATCGATTTGCCGAAGGAATGATAAAGATCGGATGAACGATACTCAAGTTATGGGCAAAAAACGGCCAGTAAACACCCCCCACCACCCCACCCATCACCACAGCATTCTATTGAACGGCAATCTTTGTGAGAGAGAGAGAGAGAGAGAGAGTGAATCTTAGAGATGAGCGCATATAACTCGTGAGCAAATGCGAGCTGCGACGTTAAGGGTACAGAGTATGTTACAGTCGGGCTTGACCGACTTTCTTTCTTGTTTATCCTTAAAGATCTCCCATTATTGGATTTGTTTAGTATTGGAGTCCTCAGTGATCACAATATGAGACTCCTTATTTACTCTCGGATGGTATTTTTCAGGAATTTCTTTCCGTGTCAGAGCGTCATTTTTTCGGTCATCAAAAGCAAAAGCTAGTAAAGCTCCCTGCATTTAATTTTTTGCCGGTCCACTTTGGATTTATCCATAATAATTGCCTCCCCATTTTCACCAGTAAACCCAATGTTTTTAAATAGGGCAGCAGCCAAACAGAAGGCAACTCTGTCTGAAATGCCAAATATATATCACACATCATAGCGCAATTAATTGCATCATATCTTTTAGAGAAAATCAGTTCAAAATTAGATCTCTTGCAGCTGGCATTGCAAACTTGATTTCACATACGACATTCAAGTGCGAAGATTCGAAGGTCTATAAGAAGGATCAAGGCAATCTGGCAAATTGTTTTACTACGATATTTTGCACGCATTCGGGAATTGTAGTCCTCTTGCTGGTGTGTAGGTCAATCATGAACATTTTTATATACCTCAACCTGAAATCTTTATGCTTCTCAGCGGGAGCTAGGAATTGATTTTAGACCAGAGTCCGACACATCCCAGTCTAAAGTGTATTCAACAGCGCTCTGCGGCAGCGACGTCGACACACCGACAGTATACGATATGCATTTTTAATGGATACAGGGTATAAACATTAAGAAAACATTTGTCCTCATAAAATTTAAGAATATTTGGTTCTTGTGTTGAGTTGACGGCAATGGGACTAAGGGCAGATTTCTCATCTTCTACATAGAGCTATATGTCACATAAACTTGTAAATTGTAGAGTAAATTGTGAGCTTATCTGACACATAGCAGGCTATCTGGAAGAAGAGAAATCGGCCCTTAGAAAATTTTTATGATTTTGTACTGTAAGCGTATCTTATAGCCTATTTCCACTGGCTTCATTTCTTATCATTTTCATTTCTAAAAATGATGCTGTTTCCATTGACAAATCCAATGCCATGTTCCGACAATATAACAGCTGAATGGTTTGATTCTAAACAACAGGCGCCACTTTCAAACTCACGGGGACTTTTTGCAATATTTACCCAAAAAAAGTCAGTGCTGCCAACTTTTGCCGAGAAAAAAATCCGCTTTCGGCGGGACGAAGAGTTAATAAAAGCTGAATTTTTCGAAAAAAAAACCTCGGAAAACAAGTAAGAGCGCTGTAGTCGAGTTTCCCGACTACAAAATACCCTGTTCAATTGAGACGCACATGCAAACACATTCACATACACAAACGCATACACACATGCGAGTGCACGCAAACACACACGCGCGCTCACAAGCGGCCTGCGCAGGCAGCGCCGCCTGCATGAAGTGGCCGCCTACCCGCACCCCGCTCCTATAAGCTAAATTGTTTAATTACTTCGGTGTTTTTGCTCGTATCTTAGTTTCCTTTGGAGAGTAGTAATACGTAATATGTAGTCGCCATCTAAAGTAAGACACCAGGTTCTAAACTTTAAAATTGTGGCTGTGACAGTCTTTTGCGATTTAAGCTGAGAGGGAATGGTTTCAAAGATCTGAAAGAAACTTGATACTCGGGTTATGGTGCCTTAACTATGTGCGTGCCAAAAGTTAACGTCATCTACTCCTTACAGTCTCTGACAACCGACAGCGTTCATACAGACTAGACCGGACAGACGGACATGGCTATATCGACTCGGCTGTTGATGAGTGATCAAGAGATATATATACTTTATAGCAGCGATGCCGCAGCCGTATGCTCGTGTTGAGTAGCCGTTTTGATTTTTAGTAAATGCACCGAATGTATAGGAAATCAGAGTGATCGTATACATGTCAGGGCGCGACCGTATACAAAACGATCACGCTATGCAAACGATTTCGTGTGTGGAGAACAAAAACCGGTTTGCTTCATCTTCTTTGATTGGTGTTTGCGAGCTCTAAGCAAACTGACCAACAACAATTTCCATTGATAGGTATTCGGTGTTTATCTTTGATGAGTATTGGTGAGTGCTCTGATCGTATGCTGCTTTTGGGCACGCCTGCTTTCATACGGTCACGGAGAAGCTTCCTTCTGCGCTGTTTACATACATTTGCAGCAACTGTGCATGATCCCCTTTTCCCATTTTTCGAATGGGAACAGCTGGTATAAAAAGCGCATGGCTTTTCTTATTATTTATGCAATTATATATTTAAAACATCATCAGAGTGATGAAGTTCCTCGTCTTCATTCTTGTCGTAGGCCTGTAACCTGTAACTACAAGTTAACGTAGGACGTTAACACATTTAGTAAAATTGGACACTGGGCATTTGTGTCTGGCCAAATGCTGACAAAGTTGTCCAAGGCCACTAGCTCCGTCGCCACCGCTAAAGCCAGTCTCCAGCAGAAGTCGGAATCTGACCTTGCAAGAGAGGCAATGTCAGCTTTCCATTGAACGACGGCTGCAGCCGATGTCGCCAGCAGAGAGGGGAATAGGATTAAGAATCTTTGCGATCAGTTTGATTTTAGTGCTGACAACGCACAGACGATGCTTGTCAAATAAATTAATGTAATAATCAACTCAGCCTATTCAACACGTGCACCATCGGTCGCATCATCTTTGTTACCGAAAACAGCAATTAAATATAATTTACACATATAATATTCTTCATGTAATATTCTAATTTCAGTTTCACTTATATCCAAAACATTATACATAATATTGAGTTGAGAGTTCTCACCTTCATTAGATTGCTGAGTTTTGATTTATTGTAAAATTAACCTGACTGAAGACACGCCCAACTTCAGCGTTGGACCATGACAGGAACCACATCTGAATCGCAAACATGGCTAACTCAAAAAATTTTTGCTTACCTTCAGAGCTTTGGAAGCGATTACTTTACTCCAAGACTTTAGTTTCATCGTTGTTAAATACTTCCAAAATGGTAACATTGCCTTGTTTTTTTGGTCGTAGAATGTTGTCAACCGAAAATATGTCAATTTGTTGAAGAATGCTAAGATTGTCAGGTACGTCTGCTCTCCTATCAAAATTTTTGTATGAGGTTTTTACTTTACTTCTCGTTACTGCTCGTTACTTCACAACTGCAATCAATTAAATTGCTTTATATAATGTATTTTGTGAAAGTCCAAAAAGTAGATCATTGCCTGAGCTTCATTTGCTTTATAAGTTTAACTTAGGAATTTGTGCAGCAGTGTCGAATAGATTTCTCCAATTCGCTATCCATATGATGCATAAATCTTTGAAAACAAATTTCTCCAAATTGTCTCTTTTTTATTACATTAATATTAGTATTTGATGAAATAATCCATTTTTATTTAAGTTGAAGTTTAGTGAAGTTTACATTGTCATATTGTGCATTTGCAATACCTACAGTAAGCTCAAGAGGTATCAGATTCATTTTTGCGGAGCCAAGCCTTAAACTCCGGGTTCTGCAGCCAGACTTTACGACTTTTTTGTTTGAAAGCTTTTGACGTTTTTGTCAAAGGATCTGTGGACGTTAGAAGTGGCAATTAGGGTCGATAAGTGACTGACAGAGGTGACAAACTATCGATTTGCTTATAAGTTTTGCAATTGACTCGAAATTAAAAATAAAGCTGAAAAAAAGCGGAAATCATTTTGAAAAAAGCCAGAAATCCCGATTCACGCTGTTTCTAACTTTTTCCCGCAATACGGGCTTAAAAAATGCTAGAAATGACGGGAAAAAAGCTGATTTGGCAACACTGAAAAAAAGACATACCTGTCAGGAAAGCAATTATGCGGGGCGAACACATTGTTATCGCCCTGAATTATCAGCAGAAAGCTAAATACACAACTTTTTTTGACTAATTTATATATTAAACAAAATTGCGCCTACTTTTTGAATTTAAATCAACAGTTCCAGAGAGTAACGAGTAGGGACAGAGAGTAGCGAGTACTTTAAAAAAAAATACCAAATTCCTTCGTGGGGAATGCCATCATTTTTGAGAAATGAAAGAAATGAAGGGCAAAATGCAACAACAATTTGTATGGAAGAAATGATATGATTTTCTTAATTTCTTGTCATTTCAAGAAATGAAGCTTCATTTCTTGGGTGGAAATAGGCTATTAAACTCTGAAATTTCAAAAACAGCATTTGCACAGGTATAAAAACTTTGGCACACACGAAGTTAGCTTGGCCTTCTCTTTTTTTTTCCTCTGTGCTGTCTGTCTACTGTTTTATACTCAAAATGGAGATACCTATTCATGCAATTTTGACACAACTTGTAAGAATTATGTGGAAGCACATAAACTGAATGAAAATAAAGTTTTTCCGGTTCCGACAAATGTGCAGTCTATATGAGTTTCATGACATTTTCCAAAGTCCCTAGACTAGGATATGTAGACTGAAAGCTTCTGTCAGAAATTAGTCAGCTGTTTGCTCTCACTTATGCTCTCTGGGTACATTTGGGAATACTGTATGTCCGTCTCGCTCTAACCTCTGTGATTTCCTATGGACACTATAAAGTATCTAAGCAATGCATAAAAGGCCACTATGACTTAAGCCAGTGACTGAATAGCTGTTTGCTCTCTAGTCCTAAGCCTCGGCATGCGTTCGGCTCGTGTCGGTTTGAATAGCGAAATGTGTTCGGTCCCTGTGGGCCACGCGTGCCAATGGCTGAATTAGAAATAATACCAAACTGTTGATATATACGCGCCGTTCTCACAGTCAATAGCTTTTCAATTGTTCTTTAATTAATTTTTTGTGTAATTAATGATTGCAAAGCGTTAATATAGTTTTCTATTGATTGGGAACCAAATATATAATTGTGGAAAGAGTCATTGTTCAGTCGAATGTGTGCTATAATTACCGTGATTTTTTGTTTTACCTTCACAGAACCAAACTTGATTAGTTGGGAATGATAATTTTCGCCTACAAATACAGGATTAATTCAAAACACAAAAACTCACTAATAGCACCTTTAATTTGATTATATGTTGTAAAATTAACTGTATTATTGTATTTCCAAGCTATAATCAGGGTTGCAATTTTGAACTGGGTTTGGCCATTATTGGATTACGAAACATATTCACCATAAATATTATCAAACTGGTCGTTGTCCTTTATAGACGAATCAATCAGTTTCCTTTATTAACCAATTCGAATTGGTTACAAGTACCAGCAACGGGTCGGATAAACTTTAATTAATACTCGTAACATCCACCCAGGCCACACATTGGTCGAGTCATAATGTAAATGTACGACTGGTCACGCCTCTAATTAAAAGCCATGGCATGTTGTCTTGGCCAAAAACTGGACATGCTTGCCTGTGGTGGGTGTGTATTTGGCCATTTGTTGCGCTTTATTAATTATGAAAACTCGAAGGTTTGAAGGCTGGACCAGGTTGTAATTTGAAAGCGGTAGTAGCAGGTTC
The DNA here is from genome assembly GCA_037044535.1 of Lordiphosa magnipectinata. NCBI lineage: Eukaryota > Metazoa > Arthropoda > Insecta > Diptera > Drosophilidae > Lordiphosa > Lordiphosa magnipectinata. The sequence continues at coordinate 163,084 of JBAMBO010002125.1, read as the reverse complement.
GCGAGAGACAAACGTATTCAAATTTGCCATAAGAATTATGACCTGGTCACTCAACCACCCACTCACGCACGCACGCACACACACACACACACACACACACTTCATACAATAACAAACAATGTCATCAGCATAACTAATCATTGTGACAGGCAACCGGTAGAGAGTGACACCAGCAACCACCATAAGCACAATGGAGTTAAAGACGGAGCTGGAGATGGAGACGGGTCTAGTGGCCGCAAAGTAAGCATAAGTTATGCCTTAGCAGGCAGCGTGGCTAATTGAGACACAAACAAAATGACGCATTGTCCTTAAACAAGTAGGCTGGGCCTCCACCTACTCCTGCGACACACGATATGTACGAGGGTGGATCAATACGTAACAATAGTTCGTTTTCGTTTACCCCATCGAAATAGCGTTCTATCTCCTTGATCAACTTAATGTTTGGTGCGTTATCGCGATAGAACAAAACTTAAAGTTTTTCTCAAAATTAAGCCAAGTCAAGAATATGTCTAATGATTGTCTTGTGTTTTTTTTATTAACTCCAAAGTAATAACCTAGGAAACCGACTTTGCCTTCTTTGGAGCAGAATTCCAAGACACAGACTATTGCGTTGAATGATATTTTTTTTCGGTTCGTTAACGTTGACACCTCGACGAAAATGTTCATTGAGTTCGCTTTATTATCAGCGCAGTCTAGGATAAGCTATCTATCCTTACAACCAATATCTCACGGTTGTCTTCGAAGAAGTTTAAGTCTTAAGTATAACCTCCCGTTTTCCTTAAATATGTATGGCAAAACCAGTTTCTGAAATTGGATCGCTTTGGTTTTTTGCCGAATTTCGAAAAAATTCAAAATTCTTGTTCTTCAATCTGTTCGGAATGTTATATAATCGGACTTTTAAAGGTCTTGCTGTCCAAAAAAATTGCAAAATCCTTTTTCTGTTTTAGGCTCTCCCGATCTTAATTCTTTAAATTTTTGCCGATCTTGGAATAACCAAACGGCCTTTTCTTAAAACTATTTGAAAAGTTATACAGCGGTACACAGGAGGGTCTTGAAAACTCCAAGGAGCTGGACTTGAGGTAGCAGGACCGGAAACGAAAACGAAAAGAATTTACAAGCATATTTCCAGCTGAAGTTTGTGCCATCCCCCATGTGCGGACCTTAATATGGGAAAGAACTACCATAATAGAGAAATAGTTATTCTCTCAGATAACCAAGCAGCGTTCAAGGCGATTAGCAGCAATAAGTTCACCTATAAGTTAGTCTAAGAGGCAAACAAGGTAGGCCCAAAACGCTACTGCTTCATAGGCCAACACATCATAAAAGAGCTCCTTATAAAGAATTGGGAGAACACCAGGCGGATGAGACAAGCAAAAGCATAGTGAACCAAAACCTCAAGAGATTTAATACATGTTCTAACCAGGAAAGAATGCCCTAAGGACTTGTGCAGGTTGTACTGTAAAGAGAAGGTGGAGTTCTCTGAACATTTATTAGCACACTGTGATCTTCTACAGCAGGGGTGCTCAAAATGAACTTACGGCCACGTGGCCCTAACAACAAGCACAAGAAATAAAAAAAAGTGTGTGTGTGTGTGTCGGCGTGAATAGCGAAAAGCGTTCGGTCACTGCGAGCGAGGCGAGCACAGCCAATCGCTAACCAACGTTGACGACGCATATGCACCCTTGGTGTTGCGTTCGAATTTGCCAGAGACATAGGAGAGAGAGAGAGAAGAGAGACACATATAAACATACAAACACAGGTCTGCACGCGCAAATCATCAGCAAATCGATAAATAATATTGATTACTAAATATCTCTAGAAGACAAGAAACATTTATCTAAAAAACTGTGGTAGTAATGTAATTGAAATGTAAGTCATATTCTTGAAAAACTAAATGCAATATTTAAAACTATTTTCGAGCCAGTCATCAGGTATAAGTTGGCAACCCTTAGCCCGCTTATTGTCACATAAATGGCATCACAATAGATAGATGGCGCCACCCACCCGACAAATAATCGTATGTAATCGGACCTACGACATTTACGATAGTTTCTTAAGAATTTCTTAAGATAAAGAGGGTTTCATACGGATTTTCCATTTTTTCTCTGTTTGTGACAGCTAGTCATTGGTTGCCAACTCATTTGTTGATAAATATAGAACGAAAAACTTCGTTCGGTATCCTTTTCTTTTCTGCCCAACATACACATATTTTCGGCGAGGTAAGTAAAATAGGGTTGAAAAGAGAAATTCTAGTCAGGACATTTTTTATTTTCCAGCTGCGCTTTGTTGGAGGTCTGGACCGAGAGAACAGCCTTATTTAAGCTCTTCCAATTGCGGGCCTACAGACGTGGGAAACGCGAGCTGGTGCAGAATCATTTGGCTGGCATTGAGAATGAGCACTTGCGCCAATTCTTAGCCTCCATGATAAAGTGCCGCTCAACTGAATAGGTTTGACTTTTTTTTTAGGTTTGAAACGTTGTATCTCTGCAACAAGCACTCCGATTTAAGCGAAATACATTTTGTTGTATAAAGAAATCTATCATTTGTGAAATAGCAAAGTTTCTGTTCTGTTAGTTTTGTTTTTATATCATTTTTATTATTTTTTCAAAAACATAGCAAAAAATCTCCATTTTTTTTGGCTCAACTGAATAGGTTTGACCACTAAAACTATTAAACAAAAGTATATAAAGCAAAATTTCAAGGCACTGGGTAACTTAAATAATAAAGGACACTGTTTTAGCATTATTTAGTATTTGGTATATGCCCAAGGGCTCTTAATTATTTCAAACATACGATTTGGTAAGGAATCATAATATTTTTCAATTTCATTTAGTTAAATTGTTGACCAGACTTTTTTAATTGCTTCAACTAGGGTCCCAGAGTCACTAAATTGTTATCCTTCTTCGCATACTCTCCTGGACAAAAGTCCCCAAATGTTCTCGATAATGTTAATGTCAGGGGAGTAAGGCGCCCACTCGAGCAATTTGACGTTTTGGTCTTTAATCCACTGTTTTACAACCCGAAGCGATGGATGGGAGCGTTGGTGATGTTGGTACGTCCATGGAATATGACCATAAATCTCCGAAAAGTGGGGAAAAGATTTTTGGAGCAAAGTTTTGTACACATTTGCGTTCATCTTCGAGGTGACAAACTGGAGCTCGCATGTTCCATAAAACGATATGGCTCCCCACACCATTACTCCACCTGCACAAGAGTGATGACGACTTAAAAACATTCTTCCTTTCGCATATCGTGGAAATAGTAATTATAGCCATCCGGTCCATCGAGGTTGAACTTCTTTTCGTCGGAGAAGACCACCGTCTTCCACTCCTTGTTCCACGTCATGTGTTCTCGGGCAAATCGTTGTCGTGCTTCCTTACGAGCATCATTGAGATTCAATCTCTTTAAGTGTTTGGCGCTTCGGAAATAATTCGTTTTACCATGGCCACACTAGCATTTACGCCGCATTCTTCCCTAATTTTACCAGCAGAAAGTTGGGAATTTAAGGCAGTTGCTGTTGTTACATATTTTTTTCCTCCATTCATTTTTATACTCTGTACCGAAGGTACATAGAGTATATTAAGTTTGTGCAAAAGTATGTAACAGGGAGAAGGAATCATTTCCGACCCTATAAAGTATATATGTACTTGATAAGCATCAACAGCCGAGTCGATATAGCCATGTCCGTCTGTCCGTCTGTCTGTCTGTCTGTCTGTCTGTCCGTCCGTCCGTATGAACGAAGAGATCTCAGAGATGGTAAGAGATAGAGGTTTGACATGTATGGGACATATATTTCTTATACTTGCAGGCAGATCAAGTTTATTTTAAATTTTTGCCACGCCCCCTCGCGCCCCCGCAATTAGGAAAAAACGTCATATCTCCTACAGTTTTGAAGATAGATCGTTCGTACCTTCTAGAGATACCTTAAAAACAAAATTATTTATCGATTTGCTGAAGGAATGATAAAGATCGGATGAACGATACTCAAGTTATGAGCCAAAAAAAAACGGCCAGTAAACACCCCCCACCCCCCCAACCATCACCACAGCATTCTATTGAACGGTGTCTTAGTGAGAGAGAGAGAGAGAGAGAGAGTGAAACTTAGAGATGAGCGCGTATAACTCGTGAGCAAATGCGAGCTGAGTATGTGTACAGAGTATGTTACAGTCGGGCTTGACCGACTTTCTTTCTTGTTTTTCCATAGTCTGCTTCATTACGGAGAAAATTACTCACAACGTTTTGACTTCGACCGATTTTCTTGGCTGTTTCATAGTGTTTTAGGCCAGATTCAATATAGCCTTTTATTTGACCTTTTTAAAAATCGGTTAAAGGTTTTCCGCGGCCCATTTTACAAAAAACTGATAGCAGTTGCTTTAAATTTTGGAATACAAAAGAATTCCACTCTTGTCAATCAAAAAGTGAAGTCAAAAGTGCCAAACCTATTCAGTTGAGCCAAAAAAATTGAGATTTTTTGTTATGTTTTTGAAAAAATTATAAAACTGATATAAAAACAAAACTAACAGAACAGAAACTTTGCTATTTCACAAATTACTGATTTCTTTATACAACGAAATTTATTTCGCTTAAATCGGAGTGCTTGTTACAGAGATACAACGTTTCAAACCTAAAAAAAAGTCAAACCTATTCAGTTGAGCGGCACTGTATATGTTTATCTATTCGATGAAGAAAGAGTAGGCAGCTAAGAAAAAGGATTCGGTCAGGTGATGGTCTCTTTTAATCATTACTGTGGTCACCTTCTGCATACGTGGATTGATACAGTCAAATACCAAAATGGCCGACCTGCAACTGTGGCAAAAGTTGTCCAAGTAAATTACCTTCGAGACTATATTGGATCGCATTTTGCCCTATATTGTGAGTACTTTGAGGTCTTTCCAAATCTTCATCTAAATCTCTCTTTCTCTCTTTGTCTTTAGCTGAATCTGGCCCAAAAATCTGCCGTCAAGGTGCAACACTTACTGCTTACCTAGCCATAGTTAAGAAAATACCACGCAGCAAAGCCAATGTCTTTCCCGATTATATACTGCCCTATATAATGGATTTGGCCAGTGAACTAAGTGCGGTCATTGTGCGTGTGGCCATTGCGGGGAATATTGCCGCTTTGGCGAAGACAGCTGTTTACTTTCTGGAGGAGACACAGCGCAATGCTCTGAATCAGATGCCCACTATGAGGAGCAAATGAATGCTTTGCATGACACTCAGGTTGCTTACCGATGCCCAACACATTGTCAAGCAAACCCTAATGGAGTCGGGCCTTCTTTGTTCAGTATATTCTGCATATATAATAATATTCTGCAGATTTCAACCAATTTTTTTAAAATGTTCCAAAACAAAATGGAATGAAACAAAACATTCTTATCAATTATCGCGAAAGTAAACGTTTTCAACACGTTTTCGAATCCTTTCTCGACACTTTCTCGTTAGCGAAAACGTATTGGAAACGATTCAGTTTTCGATCCGTTTTCGCTGTCGAGAACATGTCGAGAACGAATTCGAAAACGTGTATCGAGAACTTTCGTATTGCTGCAACAAGCTGAGCGACAGGTAATACTTTGTCGTACACATTGTCGATAGTTTTGTTAGAGAAAACTTTGAGAAAACATCGACAACGGATCCGTTCTCGCTAACGATTGTCGGGTTGCTGAGGTTGAGTGGCAAGTTGGTATTGCTTAATTGGACGCAAAAATTCCAATGTTACAACAAATCAAATAATATTTTTTATTTGTTGCAATTTTCTGCAAGAAATTTCTGTGACACCTAAGAGTTGGAATTTGGTTGGAATCGGAAATGGTAAGAGTTGTGGTTTCTAAGAAACGATTAACGAATTCGGCCGAAGCGTTTTGCCACCAAGTGGGCTGAATGAAGTTAAATGGGGTCTTGAAGTTAAAAGCCGAATGGCGCAATCAGTTTTTGGAAGCGGAAAGATTTAACCATTCCGATTCCGCTTGATTTGATCGAAATCGAAAACGAGATCAGGCCTGAATATACCAAATTACATATACAAAATTAGGAAAGTGTGAAATGAAATGAACTGGAACCAGAATCTTTTAGCGAAACATAAGTTTCGGTACGAACCCGAACCAGAACTGGAAACGGAACACAGCCTTGCTTTTAAACGGCAAAAGTAAATGATCTCTTAGCAACACCCGTCCCCCCCATTGACACAAACTGCTACATATTGAGCCACCCTCGTACATGAGTATAGCGTGCCTTATCGCTGGCTAATCTCGACATTGGTGCGCGCATGGCTAATGGTGTGGCTGGTAATTAGGCAAATTAGCCTGGACTCTGCTACTGAGCGGCACATAAATTAGCAGCAATTAATTAAATGTGGCCCAATGTCAGAGCTTCTCAGGAATGGCATCAAATCCAGAACACAGCCAACTACAATTATGTTAATGAAGTTTGAAACGATTCAATTAAAGCCAACTTCAAATCAATCAGCAGCGATCAGAGCCAAAGTGCTGGGCCTAATCCCCCCCTCCCGCCAACGCGAGCCCAGGCAACACGTCATAATAAAAGCCAGCTGAGATCAAAATCCCGAGATACGTCGATGAATGGTGCTACCAAGATGCGTATCTTGTGCGTTGGGATAATGCTAATGCCCAGAAAATATTTTAACACAAGGTGGCTGTTCACACGCTCTTCAAATGCGGCTACCTAGCTGGTCCAGGGCCAGGAGCATGACATGTGGAATGTGAGTTTGGGCAGCGGAAGACTCAATTAGAAGAACTGGGACTGTGGGGATTTATGAGCAACAGGAATTTCACATTGGTGGCTAAATACCTGCCAATGGCTTTATAGATTTGCCGCCGTCGACCTTCGCGAATGCAAAAGAGACACAGAGTTTTGCTAAGAGCGCTAATTACATGCCCCTCCGGCTGACCACAAATTGCGTTGTCCAGAAGCTCGAAAGCGTAATCAAAAACTAATTTTAATCCTGTTTGGGGCCACGTTGATGAGGGATCAGATTAATGCGGCGCACTCACTCACTCGCTCACCAAGCAGATAGAACGAAAAGGGAGATCCGATCCGATCCCCTGCCATCTTTTTAGCGGTGGGTCCAAGTTAATTTATTCTAAATGGCTTTTTGAAATCCCCGAAACAACGCCAGAAATTTACTTATGACGTTGCCAACCACAAAAATTCCGACTCGGAATGATGATTCAGTTTCAGTCGTTGGCGGAGCCCTGCATATTTTTCTCACTTTGGCGTGTCTGCGTGTTGTTAGCAACGAAATTGATGAGTTCGAGCAGGTTATAAAAAAAAACCCGATACCTTTTGGCTACCTTTTGTTGCTGTTGTTGCCCACGAAAAGCCGAAATACAATAACACAAATTAATATAAGAAGATGAGACAAATTTAGCCGCCGACAAAGTGAGCTGCGCGGGCGCTGGCGCAGGCGCAGGCGCAGCAGCCGCAGCTTACCATAACGAGAAAGTTATAAATTTTGGTATTTTCTTTTCGACCAACCGGTGGGGTCTTCTTCTGATTGTCATTGTTGGCTGCCTGTTTACACGCTCGTAATGTGCACAATAATTTCATGTATTTTGTTTGGCATTTTGTATGGCTACCTGAAATGCGGGAGAGGCTTTTAGATGCTTAAAGTGAAGTGACAGGATTGGGTATCACAGTTTCATAATTTGTAAACCACTTGAAATGAGAGGAAAACTATACAAGTTTTTAAAGAAATTTCCAAATTCTTCTACAAAGAGCTATGCGAAACACTGAGTTAATTGTAAGTTTATCTGAGGATCGGCCCTAAGAATTATAGTCTGAAAGGGAGGGGCCCATATCAGCCCTCGACCAAATTTAAAATTCAAGATTTTACAAAACAGAAGTCAAGCCGCGTATCCCACTCTTTTAGGATAAGTTTCGAATCGAAAACGGTTTGCAATTACTTGTTAAAAAGAACGTAAACTCAAACAAGTGAGAAAGTCGGTCAAGCCCGGCTATTACATAATATTATAATTCATCCAAGGAGTCACGCGGTTATCGTGCATTATTTTTATTATACGCTATCCTGCTTAATTTTGTGGTTTACATCTTATCTTCTAGTATTCGAATACTTTCAAACAAACAAACTATAATTTCTTAATTTAAAGATCTAGTTTGCAAGTGTATTTAAAATGTTTCCCTAAATTTCGTTGCGTTGCGTAGTTGGTTCCACAACCTAAAGCCCTATACGGACATCCGACGTTCGTAAATTAGCTAACTTCGTCATATGTTTCGTCACTGTGGAACGTAAGAGTAGTGTGACCAGAATTAAGAAAAACTTACGCCGAAAATGTAAGTTTGTGATATTTTTAGTTTAACTGGCGGCGGGTCACACTGCTCGATCAACTGTATTTTGATTTGATGCCAAGATGTTTTTTTGTAAAAGCTCGGCCACTTCTCCCAAAGTCTTGTTCACAAAATTTAAGTCCAAATGCTTGGGGTGGGAAAGATCCCATGGCCCCCAATTGGGTCTGCCCAGAATGCAGCAGCAGCTGCAACAACTCCTGTATGCTGCCCATTTCAGTGATGCCACGGACTCACCCGGGTCAGAATGCCGTCAACCACCACCTAAGGCGACATCAAATCAACACCAGCTGCGGCACAACACGGCCCCCGCCCTCCTGCCGGCCATCAACTGCCTCGGCCCCAGTGCGGGCGCTGAATCCTGCCCAGCAGACGCAGCGAGAGCCCGGCTTGGTAGCCAATCCCGCAGCCCATCCACAGAAGCTCTCGAAAGCACACCCATGAAGGATGTCTACCCAGCTGTCATCATAAAAACTCAAGAAATTTACTTTTTATAATTTTTAAAATTTATTTTTCTCATTATCCGTCAGAAATTTACTAGACTACCAACTAGCCTAAATTCACATACTACAATACCCATTGTATTTGCCCGGTGCCTTCACTGCGTGGTTGTCCACCTAGTACTTAGTTAGTTTTATTATATTTTATTGACAATAAATGTCAATCCTGCGTCTTTCCCCCCTTCGCAAGCCCAGTGACCTGATGCCCGCCCAGGGGACGAAAACTCGCTATTCACTCGAACTCTCTTTCAACTCCAAAATTAAAGAAATTTTTCTTCATGCGAAAACATTTCCTAACGACTCTTTCGTTTTTGTTTTTCTGCCATGGTTCCATCACTAACTAAAAGCACTCCATCTGATCGATGCAGGTAAAAGTAGAGTGAATTAAAAAGGTGCATTCTCAATGCTGCGTCAGCTGCTCAAAGCCAATTTACATAGTCTCCACAAATGTGCTGTTAAGCGTAACATTGACTGTTAAGGCCCAATTTCTCAAAAGTTGCGGTTAGGTACCGGCCGGTCAAATTTACCGGCCGGATTTACCAGAGATTAAGTCTTTTGGTTTTCTCAACGAGACTTACCGGCAGGTTCACCCGATAACGATTAATTGCTATCGCTGCAAAAGTGTGACCTGACACTGTCGACGAAACAGCTGTGTTTGTCTTGGCTTTTTTTTAATGCTATTGTTGTCGTTGGTAATTATTTGGCAAAATAGTTAAATAAAATTGCTTGCGATGATGAATCAATGTGAAACACTGAAAAGACCAAGAGCGAAGAATTTTTCTGCGGCTGAGGAACATTTGCTTGTAGACATTTTGAGTCAAACAAATGCATTTTGGAGAACAGAAAGAGGGATGCGGAGACCTGGAAGCAAAAGGCATGGACTTGGAGATCAGTTTTCCGCCATGCCGGGGAAAGACTAACGGGATAAGTACGAGATTAAGAAGCGGGAAACTTCCCGAACTGTGGCGGCATTCCCAGCACCGTCTTGTCTATTTCCAAAAAATTCGTGGCACGATCCCAAGCTCAGCCACAGGATTGGAAAATGTGATTGATAATGATCGTACGTGTTTATTTATGATATGTAAGCTTTAAAAATTTTTAATTGACTTCAAAAATTTTAGCACAAATCAATCAGTCAGTGTCTATTTGTGATGGCCAGTAATGCAATAGCGTGGGAACCTTGATTAACTGCACGGTTTGCCGAAGGAAGTCTGACTCAACAGAAGTTGCCCGCAATGATAAGGAAGAAGCCACTTGCATAAGAGCGCTGCGCCACCATAAGTTTGCTCTCTGACAACAATCCACCTGATTCCTGTTAACAATCCAAATCATAATAAATTGAATCACAACTGAAGTTAAAGTTTTACATGTTACTTAGCGAAGATATTTGATCTCTAATCCTAGCAAGAATTAAATGACATGCTGTGTTTGTTAACCTAAATCGTTGAACAAATTTGGCATCATCCAGATCAGTAAAATAATAAATACTGTCCCTGTACTCTCTCGCATTATATATTCATTGCTCCGTCTTGGGCCATTGTGGTAATACCGTTCCTGGTGCTGACCGTGCGTGTGGATAATATTTTCATTATGGTTGGATCACTATCGGTATACCACATCGCAAGTGGCAATTGGTGGTGCCATTGGCCAGGTGGGTCCTTCGATTTTGCAGACGGCGGGCAGTGAGTTTGCCTGCTTTACCATTGGTGCCATTTCGGATATGCCGGCGTAGCGGTCAAAACATTTGTCATGAATGCGGCGGCTGCTATTCTGCTGAACAGAAAGTTCCACATCGCCGAGCCTGTGTCTTCTTGTCTTACCGCCTGAATCTTACATTTCCATTTCGTGGATGTAAGAAATTTGTTTATTTATAAACATTTTGTTTTGGCAATTGACAAATTAAACAATGCAAATTTTGGACACAGCTGTTTGTCGATCGATAAAATTATCGATAATTCTATCGCAACTTGCCGGCCGGTTAAAATTTGACCCCATCATGAGGCAGCGGTTAACTTTGCCGTTCGGTTCTCGCCAAAGACAGCTTGAGACACGCAAATTCGGCTAACCTGCCGGTAAGCTTGACTAACCGCACATTGAGAAATTGGGCCTAAGGGTGACATTCAAATTCTTATCTCCGTACTTGCAAAAAGTTCAAGTGGCGTAGTTGTAACTTCTGCTTCTTCTTCCCTGAATTTTTGTATGAAACTTCTCGTTGCTTCGGATGTCCGTATAGGGCTCAACAGTAGTAACAAAGAATTGTAACTCCGAACTAGCAGTTCATAGTTCTTATCGATGTGGCAAAACTGATCTTGTCATACAAATATGATGGTTCTCTAGTATTTAATATCTTATGCAGAAAAATAAGCGATCTGTACATTGTAAATGATTTAAAGTCAACACCGTATATTCGAATAGCAAGGTGTGTTATATGGTCAGTTCGTCTTTTATCGTAAACATATCTAGCTATATTGTTAAATGTAACATTAAGTCTTCTTTGGGAGGCAGCATCACAGTTTCCAAATATTTCAAACCCATAGCAAAGTGTAGGTATCAAGTATGTCTTTGCGATCAAAAGTCTGAGGTTCGTCGGTAAATAATTCTTAGTCAAAGAAAGTTGTCTAAGTACTCCATAAGTTTATGCAGTTAATCTAGTCACATGATTACTCCAAGATAAAGTATCGTTAAATGTAATACCTAGGTCAACTGTCTGTGATTTATATTTTATAGGCTTGTTTTCAATTTTTAGATTAGGAAGATCAGTTGTATTAAAGGATTTCTTGTATATTACAATACACTTGCACTTTATAGGATTGAGTGACAGCCCGTTACATTTAGTCCAATCATTAACACTTAACAAATCGCTATTACAAACATCTACACACTCATTCAAACATTTGAACATTATCGGCATACATGTGGACATTACAATTAGACAACATATCTGGGAGATCATTTACATATAAAGAAACAAGAAAGAAAGTCGGTCAAGCCCGACTATAACATACTCTGTAGCCTTACACTCGCATTTGCTCAGGAGTCAAACGGCCAGTTAACACACCGCGCACAACGCGGTGCGCTCTCTAAGTTTCTCTCTCTCTCTCTTTCTCTCTCGCACTAAGATTGACTGTGTTGAACGGTTAGGGTATGTAGCTGTGTTTGTTGGTGGGGGGGTGGGTGGTGTTAACTGGCCGTTTTTTGCCCATAACTTGAGTATCGTTCATCCGATCTTTACCATTCCTTCAGCAAATCGATAAATAATTTTGTTTACAAGGTATCTTTAAAAGGAACGAACGATCTATCTCCTAAACTGTAGGAGATATGAAGTTTTTTCCAAATTGCGGGGGCGGGAGGGGGCGTGGTAAAAATTGAAAATAAACTTGATCTGCCTGGAACTATAAGAAATATATGTCCCATACATGTCAAAGCTCTATCTCTTACCATCTCTGAGATCTTTTCGTTCATACGGACGGACAGACAGACAGACAGACAGACGGACAGACGGACAAACGGACATGGCTATATCGACTCGGCTGTTGATGCTGATCAAGAATATATATACTTTATAGGGTCGGAAACGATTCCTTCTCCCTGTTACATACTTTTGCACAAACTTAATATACTCTATGTATTATACCTTCGGTACAGAGTATAAACAGAAGTGGGCCAAGGACTGAACCCTGGGGTACACCACGAGCTAGACGCAAAGTAGACGATATTTCAGACTCAGTAACCACTGCCTGACTTCTAGCAGATAAATATGATTTTATAAGTTTAATGGCGAAATTGGTGAAATTAAAGACTTTATTAAGCTTAGTTACTAGGACTTTATGATTAACAGTGTCAAATGCTTTGCTGAAATGGTATCTCATATATGGTATTTCAAAATCAATCACAGCTTGAGCAATAACTTAATAGTTTCTTATACCTCAAAGTGAATTCATTGTGAGAGCTCCAGGACCAAAAAAGTTGACAATTTGTAAAGCGATTTGTAGAACACTGTGGATAGTCAATGTTGGACACCTTTTTTATAAATTACCACTTAAAAAGTTGGAAATTCAGTAATTAAATCCAAAGTACCATCAAGCATGATAAAGCCAAAGTTTCAAACAAATGTTTTGAGAGTTCAGAGTACATACTTAAAATGGCTTAATCCATATCTTTTACGAGACTCCATGCCTTTTCCGACTCCAACGTTTTGGTTGTTTTGTCTGTTGGGTTATGTTGGTTTCAGCAGAACACTTTTGATTTGTTTTGTGGGACTGCACTTTTCAGCCATTTACACTTCAAATGGATTTTGTTTTAGAAATTGTTCTATAAACCACCAGCTAAGGGCGCCAGTTGTTAAGTATAAGACCTATAATAAAGTTAGGACTAAGATTCTTACTTTCTCAATTAATAAACAGTGTTTAAGCAACTGGCAATTTTATAAGAACTTTCTCTCGTTTTCAATATAAAATTTAAACATTTAGCAAAATTGCTTTTCTCCCAAAATCCCCATTCTTGGGTTAAAAATTTCCTCATGTCGGCCCGCAGCTATTTTGATTGGTGTGTTACATCTTGTAAACATTAACATGGTCAATAATTTCCGAGTGCTTGGCAATTTGCAGCGCCAAAGAACATGTCAACGGCCCCGGGGCTATAATCAGATGGTGTCGTAGCAGGCGGTTTAATTTCTTCATACACGTATGGTTGCTGGGTCGGCGACTTTCTTTTGTTTTGCCGGCCTCCCCTTGCTGAGTGACTGGCGTCCGCACCCGGAGGGGCTCGTATGGACATAAACGGGTAAATCAACAAACCGTTTGCGCTCGATGCTCACTCACTTCTGATGGGTCCCAAAAATCAATTCATTAACGCCAAGCTGCAGCCGAGCGGCTTTCACATAATTAGGCACCAGCAGCAGTCTCTATTCGTATGTTTTGATTGATTTTAATGGCTGGCAAATCAATTGCAAAGCGCCGAAAACGTGGTCATCCTTAATTCAATAATGAATACGTAAAGCCAAGCCGCGGCCACACTGATCCTTACTTCGCCAGCCCATGTTGCGCATGCGCCGCGTTGTGCTACGAAAAAGTTGTACAAAAACTAAGAAAAAAAAAACGACGTCTTCGTCGGCGGCTTAAGTACAAAGCATCGGCGCTCTTTGATCAACACATATAAAATACTATAGCCACGCCCTTTAAAAGGTAGATTAAACGAGATGGCGCTCGGGCAATGGGTAAACGTATACTTAAAGTTAACGTAACGTAAAGAGCAATGAAGTCAGTCAGACGCAGACGCTAGCGCAGACAAAGTCCAGCTTCAGTCCCAGACGGTAGACGACTTGGATGTCTGCATGAGTTGTATTCGCCAGCCTCCCGAGGCGGCGCACTTGGCTGCAGTTTGAATGGACAGTTTGCACAGTGGGTAGTTGTTAGAAGAAAGTATGGAGGGGAAAAGAAAAAGACAATTAATGATGCATTGGTCACCAAAATTTACCAATCACGACACGATCGCCACGCCATCAAATATTTGTAGTATTTGATTAGCGTCAGTGAAAGTCACAAAATTCTTTTACCATGATCAGTTTTATCCACCAAGTCACACTCTTATCGCTAAGCAAAGTGTCATCAATACTAGGTATGGGCAGCAGCAGAAAAGTCGGCAGAATTTCAATCAATGCTCAGCCTAGAATTGCAACTCAGCTTGCAAGTCTTGCGATGCGAAGTGTTGTATGTAAAAAGCTCTTAGTTTGCAATGCTAATGCTGCTGGCCATACCTTATTAGTTGTATCATGAACCTACCTGGACATACCCTTATTAGTTGTATCATGATTTTGAGCAAATTTAATAAACGAACTTTAATGCTCTCATTTCTTGCTGACTTTTCGATATCACCTCATTAAAGGCTTTTCAGAACTTAATAAATGTTTAAATTCAAATTACATAAGAATGCCGCGTCAAAGAACAAGTCTGTGTCTGTATGAATGCTTCGCATTCGGAATTAACGGGTGGTTCTAAGCTCGCTCAAAAGCTTCAAGCTTTTGCACTTAGAAAGTTTAGCCTCACAGCTTAAGCACTACCACCAGAAAGTTGAAAGCACTCATTGTAGTCTATTTTTGCGTTCATTGCTTTTAGCAATTCCCAACTGATCTAAGCAATGATTGTATGAAGACGCAGTTGGGAATTATGCATTCTTCATCGAAAAGCCTACAGAAGATTCGTTTGGGAGAATGTTGAAACACTGTACTGTACAGGCAACCAGCTCTTTTGGGTGTACAATGCATAAGTTGTTTTCGGACCTAGAGCCAGCTAAACTCACTAATTAATGTGCCGGAAATATTTTACATATGTATGACAAAAATAATAACGTTAGCCTGTACGTTCTGTGTAATAAAGAATTTGTGGCGAGCATGCAAAAAAAGTCTCTCTTTGCTTTTGTAACAGTTATGTATGTTCATTTTATACATGCATAAGCCCATACATAGGTGTTGTGAAATCCGCGGATCCAAATTGTCAGGCCTGTTCTCGTTTCTGAGTTCGATCGATCAGAATTGGTAAAAGTTTTGATTTCCAAAAAATTTATTAGAAAATTCGGTATAAACCAGAGGTACCCAGAGCCAGCTTACGGCGGCGTAGACACTAATACATATGAAGAAAATCATTTTTGCAACAACAATTCTTTATACTCTGTACCAAAGGTACACAGAATACATTAAGTTTGGGCAAAAGTATGTAACAGGGGGAAGGAATCATTTCCGACCCTATAAAGTATATATATTCCTGATCAGCATCAACAGCCGAGTCGATATAGCCATGTCCGTCTGTCTGTCTGTCCTTCTGTATGAACGCACAGATCTGAGATGGTAAGAGATAGAGGTTTGACATGTATGGGACATATATTTCTTACACTTGCGGGCAGATCAAGTTTATTTTCAATTTTTGTCACGACCACTCCCGCCTAGGCAATTTGGAAAAAACGTCATATCTCCTACAGTTTTGACGATAGATGGTTCGTAACTTCTAAAGATATCTTGTAATCAAAATTATTTATCGATTTGCTGAAAGAATGATAAAGATCGGATGAACGATACTCAAGTTATGAGCAAAAAACGGCCAGTTAACACCCCCCAACCACCCCACCCACCCATAACCACAATATTCCGTTAGAGAGTCTAAGATTCTCTCTCTCTCTCTCTCACTAAGATTGCCTCTCTTGACCCGTGAGCAAATGCGAGGGTAGTAAGGGTACAGAGTATGTTATAGTCGGGCTTGACCGACTTTCTTTCTTGTTTTAATTCTAAATCATTTCATTTATTTCGGTCTATTTGAAAAAGAGCAAAAACTTTGCATTTCTCTATTTTTATACCAAGACGATAATTTCCAGACCCCGAAAGCGCTTGTTCATAATGTAACCTAAAACTAACCAAAGTGTTTGTCATAACGGAAATAAGTCTTCTTTTTTTGGATATATCCGGCATGAAGGACCTCTTGTAATTCTTAGCCTGTATCGTTCTATCGTATTGTAACATTTACCGTAAACTCAATTCTCTTCTTCAGTTTAGCAAAAGCTTCCTTATTAGACCCAATTCTATACTTAATTCTGTTTAGGTATCGTCCCACAGTGCCTTTGGTGGTTTTGGTCAGTGCGAAATAATAAAAATTACGTAGCGTTGCAATTTGTGCGCTCAGCACCCGATGGAACAGCGTCTGGGGGCGGGCAAGTCTCGTGCACTTGGCACTTGGCATGGCCCTACTACATCATTTTTTATGTTTGCATGCCCTTTAAGCACTGCGCGGATGCGGGACTGGCTCCGAAACTGAATCTGGTTGTGATGGGGCGGCATTTGGCGGCGTTGTTAAGTGAAAATCTGCCTGTGCAATCGCTAACATCAGCTAACAATGGTCATCATCATTAAAATGCGATCAAAGAGCGGCGGCATAGCTCTAAAGATCTCAGCCAGGGACTCGTCCTGTTTCCCCGTGCACTGATTGAGTGACCTTCCAATGTAGGCCAAACAGCTTTGAGTCGTGTTAGTTGGCTTAATGTCTTTATAAGTATTATATACCATATACATTTGTTAGTAGGAAGGGGAGGGGCGGGAATAGCCAGAAATATGCTTGTAATCAAAACCGTTTAAAAAAAACTACAAGCTAATTGAGTTAGAAGTTCGTTCGGGGCTTTGAACTGGCCGACGGATCAAAGCGGACCGCCGCTTTATTGGTGGCACAACAAAGAGCGTTGACAACGGCATAAAGCCAACAATGCCCCAGGCAGCAGCTAAATGAATGGATCGTCATAGACATAGAGAGGATGATGATGATGATGGAGATGGAGATGGGTAAGCAAACCGCTAAAATGGCCCAGAGACATTGTTCGATAGTTTTGACAACTCAGCGAAAACGAAGCGATGGCAAACAAGAAAATCGAATCACGGCTAGTTAATGATGCATTAAAATTGTGTGTCCTTAACCATGATATAAATTTTTAACTTACTCAGGTACTTTTAAACTCAAGCACCTTTTAGCTTTTCTTTGTAAAAAGAAAGGAAACAACTAGGAAGCTGTCCCAAGGATCTTTAAAGGACAACTTTTAGTTGGATTAGAATCGTTTCGGTTGAGATTTAAAGTTGTGTCTTTTTAGTGTGCTTGCATCGGTGGGTGCGCCTCAGTCTACCACATGTTTGTATGTATGTTAACTTTTTCACACTCGCACCGCACTGCTCACACTATACAACAACAATAAATTGAACATCAAAATATAAACAATTATATAAAAAAAAAAAAATGAATTCTGTGGCACATTTGAACTGTGCTGCCTTATACAATCGGCGGGGAACCAAAGTGAATTGTTAAAAAATAGAACAAAAATAAAACAGAAAACAAGTAAGAAAGTAGGTCAAGCCCGACTGTAATATACTCCGTACCTGAAGTAGCAGCTGAAAGCATCGCTGCTGAACAACAGATGGCGCCACTACTCCGCATTGAACATTAAGGTATTTTCAAAACTGACCAATAGATGACGCCACTAGTGCCAAGGCTTTAGTTATCTTTAGTAACTAACTTTATTTAACATAACTTAAGCTAACAATATAGTTGAGTCGAACGGAGCGATCGGGCGCGAACCGCGCTGGCCGAAGCCAAGCCAGAAACTGAGCGCCAGGGATGGCGCGTGTTGTCGCTCTGCTATCGCGTTAGGGATGGTGGTCGATGAATAGTGTGACCAGAGGTGGCCAGGGCTGCCACAGTACTCCCCCTCCAGAGACCATGTGGGAACGAATGATGAAAGTTTTGAGTATAGCCGGGATGAGTGTATGTCCGGGGTGAGTGATGATCATCTACAGGATTTGCACAAGTCCCAAAGTGGAGGAATGCTTGCGTATAGTTTTCGCTGTGATGGTTGTGTCGAAGTTGGGTCGATGAAAACCTCGCGTTGAGGCCGTTGCTTCGAGTGGGGGTCGACAAGCAAGTTCGCCCATGCAGGGTTTGAGGTTGCCTCGCGTTGAGGTCGTTGCTTCGATTGGGGATCGATAAGCAAGTTCGTTCGTGCAGGGTTGAGGTTGAGCAGTCAATAGTACTGGGTATTGTACCCCGAGTAGAGACTTTCGTTTGCCACGTGTTGTGGACTTTCGCTTGCCACTCGTTGTGGACTTTCGTTTGCCACGCGTTGTGGACTTTCGTTTGAGGTCGTTGCTTGTAGACAGACTCAGGCTGGCATCAATTGCCAAACAAAGAGCGTCTCGAGTTGAAGCTGGTTGCTTGCGGTCGATTAGGTATGGGGATCGTTGTGCATGAACATCGGCGATGATGAAAGATGCGTTGAAGATCCGAATTCAGCTGCGCGACGTACTTCCATAAGTATGATCGATCCGTCTGGCAGGCTGCGTACAATGTAAGATCTGAAAAGCTGGTCGGATGCTTGACCAACGTGAGATCGGATACATGTAGTTGCTGAGTCGGTTAGGCGCGCGAGCAGCGGTGTAGGGCAGGCTGGCGATGAATGTTTTCGTGGGCAACGGTTGTTGGACAGCCTGACGTGGAATGTGGATACGTTGCCGGGCGTCGTTTTTAAACCAGGAGCTCCCAGGCAGCGGAGTCGTCAGGCATCCAGTTGTCGAGGCATGGATCCTGGTAATTGATTCGCAAATCGAAAATTGCCACAATTGTTTTCGAGGAAAAAACATGCCGCCTGTTGATCGTGTGTGTGTGTTTTGCCTGCGTCTGTATGTGTGCTTTGCCTGCGTCTGTATGTGTTCGTATGCAGCGCCACAGTCTGCGCCAAGGATCTTGTTTGCCCGTGTCAAAGGTCCATGGCTGGTAGATGTGGGAACCAAAGGACACATATGAACGTCCATGATCGATGAACGAATGAGCCGCCGAATCGCATTTTGTTTGTAAGAACGCAGCAAAATTCGATTGATTGTAGTTGCAGACGCCGTGAGCATGTGTGCATGTGTGTGTTTTGCAGGAACGCGCGAAAATTCGTGATTGTATGCTGGCAGACGCCGTGAGCATGTGTGTATGTGTGTGCCGCCCTGTCGCGGCGTCCGTCGCGGCGTTTGTCGTGTGTGTGTGGGACACACTTGGCCAAAAAGGCTAGAGATGTTGCTGTCCTTGAGTTTCTGGCTCGCTGTTGTCGAAATTGTTAACTTAATACTGTTTGATTTTGATGATCGAGAGCTGCATGTCGAAATGAATCGCGTCACTGTATGGGTGTGTGAGTACGGGCTGCGTCCCAGAGCAGGCTGCTTGCCTGTGAGTGTGTGTGTGTGTGCGTGTGAATTTCGTCAGAGGTTGAAATTAATTTGTTTAGCACACTGCTTTGAATTTGTTTGGTTTATGTCTATTGTTTGTGTTCTTTAACTTAGTCGGGGGTCACCACTTTGGTTATCTTTAGTAACTAACTTTATTTAACATAACTTAAGCTAACAATATAGTTGAGTCGAACGGAGCGATCGGGCGCGAACCGCGCTGGCCGAAGCCAAGCCAGAAACTGAGCGCCAGGGATGGCGCGTGTTGTCGCTCTGCTATCGCGTTAGGGATGGTGGTCGATGAATAGTGTGACCAGAGGTGGCCAGGGCTGCCACAAGGCGGCGAAGTAACTTTCTTTTGGTCATAACTTGAGTATAGTTCATCCGATCTTTCTGTTTTCTTCAGCAAATCGATAAATAATCTAAATTACGATTTACCTCCAGAAAATACGAACCATCTATCTGTGTATCTGTATCATAAACTGTGGGAGATATGAAGTTTTTTTCAAATTTCGGGAGGGGGCGTGGCAAAAAATTGAAAATAAACTTGATTTACCTGCAAGTATAAGAAATAAATGTTTCATACATGTCAAACCTTTACCTCTTACCATCTCTGAGATCTCTTCGTTCATACGGATAGACAGACGGACGAACGGACATGACTATATCGACTCGGGTTTTGATGCTGATCAAGAATATATATACTTTTTAGGGTCGGAGATGATTCCTTCTGTTTGTTACATACTTTGCCAGTCGTGTGCGAACCAGTTTGAACTGTTATTGGAGCCGGATGAACTGAAACCGCCACAGCCACTTCCCCCCTAAGTGATGCGTGGAGTCGACTGGGTTATCAGTAAAATTGACGGCAAATGTTGACTTGTATCTCTAAGATATGTTAGTGTGGTTTCAGTGTTTGGAGAATCAAGAGGCTGCTTGACTGCTTGTTTGCCTGATTGTTTCGCAGGAACATGGTATCCATATTTTGTTGAAATGTTTAAGGGACGGTTTTTTCGTAACGATTTTACGTACGGGAAGACATTAGCTGTAAGTGATACTGTATGACAGTGGCTAATGTCGTCAATGCAGTGGATCGGACATGTGCGCCTTGCAAGTGTAGATCCCCCAATCACTGCTCTCTTTTTGACACGGTGGATTGGACTGGACCAAGGGTTCTTAAGTGGCTAATTAGGCCAGGCTGAAGAAGCTCCTTGAACTCTGATATGACGTCTTCAAGTATGCAAGAATGTTTCTGTTCGCTGTGTACCCAGCGGCGCAGAGCTCAAGGTGTTCTGCCGAGAGTATGCATTACGCCTGACGAAAAAGTAATGCAATACAACCGTTGCTTTTCGTTAGAGAGATAGTAATCGGAAACAAACTGAACCTATTTCGATCGCTTATATGCTTTCCCCCCTCATCCATAAGCGTTTTTTGACATTTCTTCTATTTTCTAAATTTGTATTTGTATGCAGAACAAATGTGTAGGTGTAGCAGTGACTTGACACATACGTGGAGAGGAGTCACTTGAATTTGGCTTAGTTGTTAGTTAATTTTAGTGTACATACATATAATTGTCGGGAAAACAAACTCGCAAAGTTGAAAACTCAATTGGCAGAAGTGATGGAGGCTCAAAACACGATTATGCAGAGTCAACGAAAAATTGAAAAATGCCAAATTGATATATTGGCCATCCTTAAAAAGCTGACGAAAAAGAACATGTCCCCTGATGACGGCATATTTCCCATTTGTAGTCTGGCAATTTAAAGATTTGTGAAAACATACATTTTATTTATCAAGATATAACAAATAAAATCATTTAAAATACACTAATATAAAAACCACTGCATTACTACATCATTACCCACTCATATAGGCTGTAATGCACGTGCATTACCAACCCATATACTTCTCTATCAATAGTACATTGCATCGTAAAACAAGTACTTTACCCACCCGTATACTTTTCCATCTTTAGTAAATTGAATCGTATTACAAGCACTTTACGACTGAGTATACGATTCCTAAATTGTGTGTTGAATTGCAAAACGGACTGCGAACATTCTGCATTACAATTTAAAAAAAATATACGCATTCGTAATAGGAATCCGATGGCAGTTCGGCTCTGGCATACTTGTTTTATTACTACTAATGCAGGATGTGCGCACCCCGTTTACAAAGCGGCCATGCATACGGCAAAGTAATGCAGATTGTATGCGATTATTTCCTTCATACTGAAGTCAAAGTAATCTAGGAGTAATTGATTTTGTAATGGCAATTTGCGTCGTTGGGTAAGGGTTGATCGTCTGCAGTTGAGCTCCGACTTTGAGTTGTGAAGCACTTGGCGTTGTTATGTTCGCCACATGTAAGACATAAAAGGAGCGGGAGTAACGAGCTGCCAGTGATGTGCGAAGCAGTCGGAGCTGTGATTGTAACTGTGATTGGAGCTGGATGAACTGTGATTGGAGCGGGGTGAACTGAAACCGCCACATGGTCACAGTAGTGGCACCATCAATTGGTCAGTTTTTAAAATCAATTAGTGGCGCCATCTATTGGTCAAGCTATGACCAAAAGTAAGGTCGCTGCCTCAGCGCAGCAGCAAAGCTGCTACTGCAGGTACTGCAGTTCGCCTGTCTGTCCGTCTGTCTGTCTGTTTCTACCCATACTAGTCTCTCAGTTTAAAAGCTATTAAGCCGAGTCTTCTTTTACTGCACGCTGCTACCGGATCGACTGACTATATCTTATAGCTGTCATAGGAACCATCAGTCGGAAAATGGGTCTTAGTGAGAAAGACTTTTTGGTTTTCAAGTAAATCGTTCTTAAGGTCGGTAATTATTAATATTAAACGCTTTCAAACTAATTTGAAAAAGTTGATCGTCATCGGGTGACTATATCTTATGGTTGCCACGGGACCGATCGGTCGAAAATGGGTCTTAGTAAGAAATTTTTTTTTGTTTTTAGTTTAAGCTTCCTTAAACTCGCTGATTACTAATTTAATTTGCTTTCAAAAAGATTCGCAAAATTTGGTCGAAATCGGATGACTGTATCTTTAGGCTGCCATAGGACCGATCTGTAGGAAAATGAGTCTTAGTGAGAAAAACTTTTTGTTTTCCATTTTATTGTTCTTAAACTCAGCGATTGTTAATTTGATATGATTTTTTTTGAAAAGATTCGCGAAATTTGGTTGAAATCAAATGTTTATCTGTCGGAAATGGGTTTTAGTTTGAAAAACTTGTTATTTTTATGTAAGCGTTCTTAAACTCTGAAATTTCAAAAACAGCAAAAACTTCGGCACAGACAAAGTTAGCTTGGCCTTCCCGTTTATAAGTTTTTCAGAAAGAAGAAATTAGTAAACACGATTAACGCCGCCCACACAAGGCATTTGCTTCCGCCTTGGTTTACTTCTCTTTGTGAATATAAATTGTCAAATTTCTGAGTAATATTTGACCTCATATTTTTGAAAAAAAAATCCTAATATTTGAGGCAGTTTCTTCTGCTTTATTTTCTGTCATTGAAACAAGCCTCTTTGATGTAGGTTGTCAAGTTAAGACAGCTGAAATATGAAATAATTTAAGATTATTAGAACTTCACAAAGGATGAAAGCAGTTCGTTTTTTGTAAGCAGACCAAAGCTTACAAAACAGAGCATTCGTTTCAGTTTTAGTCATTTTTGCTGTTGCCTGGTCTCACCACATTTGCACAGGATGCTCAGTGAATTATAAAAAACAGGATTTCATTATCTCAGTATCATTCTTATGGTACAAAAAGACAGCGTGAGCATAAGGAATGCGCACCGATAATAATATTGTGTGCGACAGCCGACAGAACAGAAATCTTATTTCTCCAGTACCTCATCCTTACAATAAAACAAATATCATGTACTAAAATATCATGGATATTATGACAAGCTGTCATAAATTACAAATTAATTCTAAAGTTACCCTCATTCAAACTACATGGCTAACAAAGTACTACCTCAACACCAGACCCCTAGGGAAAACTAAGGCCGGGCAGGTAGCCAGAGATTGCTGTGGCTGTAGGCCAAACTGCAGTAAGATCAGGGTCGTGCGATCGATGGAGATCTTGTCGATCTCAGGCTCGGTTCTGTTCTGGTTTCTTCAGGTGTCGGCCTTGCCACCGCATTGACTTGCCTACCTTACACCTCGGAGAAACGAAGATCAAAGACGGTATTGCCGACTTAATAACATAAATTAATCTTCCCATTGTTGGCCAAAGAAACACACTGAGAGAGAGGGAGAGGGAGAGAGAGAGAAAGAGGGAGTGCACATGCGTGCCAAAAATTGGCCAACTACAAGCTATGCTAATCCGTCGCCTAACCAGACCCAGTTAACACACACAAATCAAAAAAAAAAACGGCATTTAATTTGGTTTTGGTTTCGATTTGATTTCATTCATTATTTTTTCGGTGTGAAAGAGAAGTCTATAAAGGCGATCGAAGAGGCCTTCAAGCAAAGCAAATCAGTTGGCAAAGTTTTTTTTTTTCTTTTTCTCCGAGATCAAAGTAAACATGCCGCCGGCTGATACCAAGATACGTGGCAAATATGTAGACGATTTTGATCGAACGACCACGATGACGATGATCAGACTCAGCAGCAGCAGCAGCGGCAGCGGAGGCAGCCGCATTAAGTATTTGAAATGACTTTCCGGCATGGGAGAGTGGAAAATGAAACGAGCGCAGCAAATTAGCTAATCAACGCCCATTAGTAGTAAGGTATTGGAATTTATGATAAATTTCCGTTAATGCGCAGGCAACACAGAACTCACAATTCAGAAACAAGTTAATTTTTTCTTTTTTGCCCAACTCGAACTCCGTGATAAAGCAGGCAACTTTATAACGCGGCGTACGCAGCAGGACGACAAACTGTCTGGCTATAAAACAAGTGCATGGATTGGCTGGAATGTGTCTGTGTGTGTGTGTGAGTGTGCGTGCGCTAATAATACATAATTTTCTTGTAAAACAACAACCGCTGCGCATCGTTATCGTTATCATTATGTGCATTTTTATGTGCGCCTGCATGTTGACTGCCACTTTTGGTTAAAGGCGTTGGCCCGCTGGCTCCCCAGCAGTTTGCAGTTTTCAGTCGCCCGATTGGGCCAACGACCAACGACAATATCATTTTATTTATGTTTATCGATTTGGCCGGCCAGATAAGCGGCTTTAAGCCGGCCAGCGGTGGTTATGTGCGCTCGTAGGTTTTGTTTTTAGCGAGCGCCATAAAATGAAAGGCGAAAAGTGCCAGCGGCAGTGTCCCCTCCAGATCCGTATCCACGCCACTTGCCGTTGTTTGTGTAGGAGAGTTTTGGTAACCAGCTGAGAGCTTGGCTAATGGTAAAAATGCTAAATTTGATCGGACTTATCACAGAAAGGGGGTGTGGGATAGAAAGTAGGGGTTTGGGTCGGGACAGAAATTAATTTAGAATATGGTTTTGCACAACCCATGGGTATTTTTTGAGTTATGCCAGTCTTGAAGTAAGTGAGCGTGAGTGAGTGACAAAAGTTGTGTTCCTTAAGAGAAACCCAAAAAATATGCCTTTTAAATTAGAGACTTATACACAGAGAAAAATATCACGTTCTAAAATCATTACCATGTTATGATTCTGCGGGTGTGTGCGGGAGTGGTCGTCCCTTTCTTCCTTCCCCGTCCTACCCGAGAACCGCTCCAGTGAAGACTCCACCTATCTATACCAACCAAAGTGAGAACAAAATATTCTTGAAACGACCACATAATGCTTATAAGACAAGTCCAAGCCGTTCATGTGTGAGAACAAAAGGTTCATAGCATAATGTAAACTAATGTTCATGAAAATCAAAAAAGCATGCTTAGTAGACTATCGTCATCAAAAGTTTACGACTTCGTTATAATTCTAACGGATATTTTTCTCTGTATATCTTAGGAGTACACCGAGGAAAAAAAGGCGAGCTAAAATCAAGTCCAAAAAAATTGATTTGATCTCGACCTTTGGATTGAAATTTCAAGTACTAGTCAAACTAGATTCTACTTGACTTCAGCTCGAAAGGATTGGAACAATCTTAAAATCCGAAAATGCTCATTTTAAGTACGGATCTGCTCTGACTCGAGATTGAAGTAAGTACGGAATTCCACTATCAAAGCCAAAGGGCGAAATGAAACCGAGAGCTAGTTCGAAACTGAGAGAGTAAAGCTCTCTCATGCTAAATGTGTACACTGTACAGCGTACACACACAAATACAAATGTTTCTGACATCTTAGCAGTTATTGGTGGTGTGGATTTTTGCACTAACCGTTGCCTTGTAATTCCCTATCAGTTATAGCACTTCCAGCATGAGAAGGTAGCTGCTGAATTGCAGTTGATGGGTCAAGTCTATTGACCTATGCCCATAGGCTAGGGGCGGCCCATAAGGACTAGTGAAAGGACTAGTTTTCAGAACCGCAGGGTCAGATGTAATGTTGGTTGTGTCCTGCTTTTACAGTTGTATGCCATCTAATGACCTCGAGCCGGATAGAACTTGATGGTTTGATAATCAACAAGAAAGAAAGTCGGTCAAGCCCGACTATAACCTACTCTGTACCCTTCACGTCGCAGCTCATCTCTCTAAGTTTCACTCTCTCCTCTCTCTCTCTCTCTCTCTCTCTCTCTCTCT
The DNA here is from genome assembly GCA_037044535.1 of Lordiphosa magnipectinata. Lineage (NCBI taxonomy): Eukaryota > Metazoa > Arthropoda > Insecta > Diptera > Drosophilidae > Lordiphosa > Lordiphosa magnipectinata. The sequence continues at coordinate 136,903 of JBAMBO010002125.1, read as the reverse complement.
CTCTCTCTCTCTCACTAAGATTGCCGTTCAATAACTTGAGTATCGTTCATCCGAGTCAAGCAGTATCCCATTGAAATGTTAAACTCATTTATTGTATCTACTTTAAACAACTGCGAAAGGAATTCAAAATTAAATAGTGAAAATCCTCCTCATTTAGAAGAAATCGCTTAAAAAAAAAACGAGTTTCCATGTCTGATCCGACAATTAGCGTAACAAGCGCACAGTTGCCTGGCGCTTTTGATGTTTGGCGGAACAGGGCCCATAAAATAAAATATTTTGCATGATTGCGCCAAAAAACTAGTTACGGTTAAACGAGTATATATAATTATGGCGACAGCGTTGGCATGACAAATAAACGGCTAGTAAAACCATAAATTTAAGTATCAAAATGCGTGCACCGTTCAGATTCTGAGACACACACGCAATGCGCGAACAAGATTGGTGTGTGTGTCGGGTGGGGGCTTAACGGCAATGGCCACCTGACGACAAGTCTGAGCCAATTGTTAAGCCGTTGATATATGTAGCTGCTGGTATGCATCTATACAGCGGATTTGTGTGAGTGTGTGTTTCTGTGACGTGGGCGTGTCACCATAAAATCGGAAAATATTGCTTTAAATTTATTATTTTTATTTGCTTCTATAATTGTTACTGTTTTAGCAGCTGTTGCGCTGTCACAAACAATGTGCAGATTTATTTAATTACAAGCGACACACACACACACACACTGCGGCACATTTTACCACACAAATTTATGCACAAATATGTGCAAGAAGCGACGACAACTTATTTTTGTTTTTTGCTGCCTGCCGCGCTCTTGGAATTTATTTAATTAAATCTACGCCCCGTTGGCAGCCTCCGGTTCCTTTCTGATCTACCAAATACGCATAAATTGCGTAGTTTATGCATTTGCGCAGGCCGCAGGCGCAGCCGTTGTCGCTTAAGCGCCCATCACGCATACGCCGCGTATTGCGGTTCCAAAGCCCAGGGGAGAGACAAGAAAACTTGGCTTACAAACGATGTCTTATGACAATTTCGTTGGCGTTTATAAATGTGCGTGGTTTTGCCATGCTTTGAGGCTGGTACGACTGCTGGTCAGTGCAAAAGAAAGAAAGTCTGTGTAAAATGTGCCAATTGAATTAGCATCAAAAGCAACTGAGGCGGATGTGAGAGCCCGGTACTATGGGGTAAATTGATAAATTTCTGTTGTTTCTTTAAAAGTGTACAAAATCCACCCATTTACCTATATTTCGTGTATAAAAATAAAAACAGATCAAGTTGGACACCCAGTAACAACCAGTAAGAGAGTCGGCTGTAATATACACTGTGCCCGCGAAAGTGTATGCACAGTATGTATTTTGCTGCCGCTGCGCTGCGGCAGAATACGTTCTTTTGCTCACAATCTTCTTCCAATCATTACTAATCCTAAGTCAAGCCTTAGTTAAAGCACTTGCGGACTGTCGCTTATCTCTGAATGAGATCGGACGACATTTCAGTATACATCTTGGGTGCCAGGATATCGCAACATAGAAGGAAATGAGGCTGTGGACAAACTGGGCAGAATAGGTACCACCATCGAGCTCCTTTCAGAGAAGAACACGATAGAGATGCCTATGGCGACATATAAGCTTCACACAAACGCTGAAACACTTCGTTTCGCTACGAATCGGTGGAAAAACCTTTCCTCCTGTGCAGTAGCGAGGCTAACGTGGCCAACATTCGAACAAAAACATAGTAGCACACTTTTACGTCACAGAAGGGACCACACATAACACTTCTGGTGGGGACCCTTACGGGTCACTGTTTTATTGGCAGATGGCAGACACGCAGCACGCCTAGGCGTCAGTTACCAAGACTTCTGCAGAACCAGACTTCACCTAACCTACTAATTCTTTCGCGAATCAACAAATAATTTTGATGATACAAACCATCAATCTACTAATCTGTGGGACATATGATTTGAAAATAATCGTAATCTGTTTGCAAGAATAGGAAGCTTATGTCCCATACATGCCAAGCCTCCATCTCATACCATATCGAACAGACGGACATGGCTTTATCGACTCAGCTGTTGATGCTAATCAAGAATTTATATACTTTATAGGGTCGGAGATGTGTTCTTCTCCCTGTTACATGCATTTCCACAAACTTAATACTCTCTGTGTACCCTTGGTACAAGGTATAGCAATTACTTTTTTGCCTTTTATTGCATTGCTGAGTCGCTGGGCTTTTATTTTGTTGCTGCCGGCGTAAAGGACCTACCTCAAAGAAAAGATTTTGTAAATTTTGAATTTCTTATATATGGAAAGCGACTTATCCAGAATATCCACCAGGGTATCCAACCAATATTTGTAGTCGGTAAACCGAATCAAACCTAAACCGTAACCGAAATACATTTCTTAAAGTGATCGTAACCAAAACCGACATGGATTTTATTTAACCGAAACAAAATAGCCGGATTTATTTCGTCTTTTTAAATAATATGAGACAAAAAATTTGTGTAATTTTTAATTATATCGCTAAAGAAAGAATGTGTCCATCAATAGTAAAACACATGAACATGCATACATTCAAGTTTTAGGCAGCAGCAGCCGACAAGTCAACAGAATTTTAGCTTTAAAGCTCGCATTTCTCTGCCTGGGCTTGCTGATCTTTCGATTTCACCTCATTAAAAGCGATCTTTCTCTTCAGCCCTTTTTTTTGTACAAAAAAGTTTTAAAGAATTTTTTTTCAAGTTTGACGCTTTATTGTGAAAAATTTGTTACAAATTCCTTTCTCAAAGTATTGTCTATCGCTAGCCAATTATTTTTCCCACCTTTCTGTTCATTTTCAGAAACTATCTCGAAAAAACGATGAGTCTTTTGATGCGATCCACGAATCGATCCAATTGTAGAGGTCTTCAAAAGAGCGAAAGTTCTGATCAGAGATTTGCAAGAGTGCCTGTTTTTTTTTGACTGCATCCATACTCGCTCAAATCAAATACACACTCGTTTTGTTATTGGTATTCTTGCGAATGAGTGTCTTGTGTACTCGTCTGTCAAAGCGGTTGTTTCATATTGCGCGGCAATGCTTGTTGATTTCGGGTTCTAGTGTCATTTATACACGAACAGCACACACACAAGTAAAACATGGGCTTGCATAACTTTTCTTGCTTTCCTTCTCTTCTTTGAAAAAGCAACTGTAAGAGAGACAGACAAATGAAAGAGAGGCAGATACAAAGAGCGTTGCTAAAAATATTGTGGGATTATTCAATCAGCATCCGCTCTTTGCTTGTGCAAGTAACACAACTGTACGAATGCAGTACACTTGTAGTTGCAGTGCACTCGTGCAGATCTCTGGTTCTGATCCTCAAGAGCATACGTCAACGAAAACAAGTAGTACTCGGATGGGGCAATGTCTCGGCTATACGGCGGGTGGGATAGGACTTCCCAACATGTGTCAAGACTATTTTCATGTTGCAAAACAACCTTGTCACGGGTATAAAAATTGGACGCAAAATCTCTTAACATAATTAGGGCCGATTTCTCATCTTCAATATAGAGCTATATGTTACATAAACTTACAAATAGCAGAGTAAAATGTGAGCTTATCTGACACATAGCAGCAATCTGGGAGAAGACAAATCGGCCCTTAGTATTCTTTTATATATTCATATGTAATTTTGTTACCGGTAAACGAAACGATAATTTTGTAACTGAACCATAGCCGGACCGAAATAAAAACAGATAACCGTAACCGAAAAAAATTTGATTCTAATGACTGTAACCGCAACCGAAACAGACACTTCTTTCGATTTTAATCACTGTAATATTTAGGTTGGTATTATGGAGATACATATTTTACTGGTTTAAGACCGGTTGCGAGTGGGTTGTTTGGATTATGATCTGGAAATTTGGTGCAGGTAGGTTGATATTTTCCAGGTTCAGGACCGCTTTCGAACCGGTTTAAAAGTGGTTCAGAGCCATATCTTAGAACTAATTTAATCTGTTATCTGAAAAATTAGCCTGTAGGTTGATAATGTGAGTGGTCCTTACCTTTTACTGTTTCAATATCGGATCCGAACCAGAGTTAACCGGTTCAAAAACATATTGTAATATATGGTGTGTTAGTTGGCACTGTGGAGTTTAATACTCTCCCAATTCAAAAGTGGTCCCAAAATTTTGGACGAGCTCCAATAATAATAGCAATTTTCAGCCAGTTCAATCTTAAATATAAACGCTCTGTAATATTCTCTGTACCTGCAGTACCAGCTGAAAGCAGCGCTTCTGCGACGGCGAACTTTCTTTTGGTCATATCTTGAGTATCGTTCATCCATCTATATTATTTTTTTAGTAAATCGATAAATAGTCTTGATTACTAAATATCTCTACAAGGTACCAACCACCTATCTACAAATCTATACGAGATATGACTTTCTTTTCCAATTTGCGGGGGCGGGAGGGGCGTGGCAAAAATTAAAAATAAACTATCTGCCTGCAAGTATAAAACGCTTGTGTCCCATACATGTCAAACCTCTATCTCTTACCATCTCTGAGATCTATTCGTTCATACGGACGGACAGACAGACATAGCTTTATCGACTTGGCTGTTGATGCTGATCGATAATATATATACTACGAGACCTTGCCGGGTATACATGTAGTTTAAATTTAAATGCATTTAGCACGCTCTAACTTAACCCTCTCTAGGCATGTTCCTCAATTTGTTTTCCTTTCACCTGTTTAATTATTTTGTGTGGTTCATAATTGAAGGTAACTTAAGGGATTTTATCATGGCTCTTACTTAAGGGACTACCACGAGAGGGAGTCTTTGATTTCCAATTGCATATCAAAACCATTCAATCAGCTATACTTTGTAAATGTTAGTGTCACTTTGACCATTCCCGTGTAACCGTGATTTACATTCGTCAGTAGAACAAGGAAAAAATTCAGATTTCGAGCATCACTGCAAACATTTTGTCGTGTTTTTTATCTCCTTCGTCATAAAGAGAGTTTGGCGATAGTTTAAGGGGAGAGTTTGGTGATAGTTTGGCGATTATACCAACAAAATACCTATGGTATCGCATTTTTAACATACAAGGGATAAATTAACGATATATGGTATCGCTTTTTTATTTTCATCGAATCTGTAAATCTGAGATATATCCCTAAGAAATCGCCTTTGAGACATGAATGCGCTTCTTTTTAAAGGGGTCTCGCATTTTAATCATCCAATCTTGGCATTGGCGATTCGTCGTAAATTTCAATGGACTATTTATATTGGCTGAGTATGGAAATCGTTCTTGAGAATTACAAGCAAGCAAATATGTATGTTTATGTTTTCAAAACAAGTACATCTTATTCAATACAAGTACCACATTAAATGCCTTGACTTAGACGCACGGCGTGGCGCAGCCATCTAAGACGTTGTTCCAACCGTGTTTTTCAGTCCAAGGGCCTCGACTTTCGAATCCCCGCAGAGTCAGTAACAATTTTTCATATAATATAAATATAAGTGTGTTTTTTTTCGGAATAATAAAAATAAAAGATCCGTATCCTTCCTCCTCTTTAGGAGGAAACGTTTGTTTTCCATTCTCCAGAATATACTTTTTCTTATCTCCAGGAAGAATCGCTTTTTTATCCCTCAGAAGACACTTTTTCTTGTAGCTTCGAAGGGACTTTTTCTTATTTCTTATGAAACGCTTTCTTATCCCTGAAAAGAGACATTTTCCTATCTCCCAGAAGAAACGGTTTCTTTCCTACCAGAAGTGTCGCTGCGTGGCACACTTCTTCCCGAAGGGAGATGAGAATACGATTGCTATGCGATATCGCTAGAGTAAAGCGATACATACTGGAAGAATCGCATTCTTATCTTCTGCGATAAAAAATGTTTGCTGGGATGTTGAGATAGAACACACAAACAAACGAAAGCTACATTAACAAAGCATGTTACCCCTGTTATCCAATGGAGTGCCCCTATTATAATTAAACATTTTAGCAACAAAACCTTTGAATGGACATGTGAATATAGTTTCTGTCCATGTGAGTTTCTGGCTTTAATCTGTAAGGATAGACTCTCTGTTCAGTTGACGATAAACACACTTTCAATTATATGCGTCTTTCCAAAGTATTCACTGCTTACTCATTCTCATTGACAACAACATTGTGAGTCCCACGTCGTTAAGAAAAGCGACAATTTATAACGAAATTCATGTTATTTCCAACGTCTTCAACAAGCACACAAAGACAGATCCGTTTCGATACACTCGCAAAAAAGCGTTTTTGTGCCTGCAAACTGCTTGTTACGTGGGCCGCCTTGTTTTGGCCGATATATTTTTGGGTAGGCCATTGATGGCGTATCGTGGCCGGGGATCTTGGGTTTACTTAGATGCAAAGTGCTACGAATTTATGGTCAACTACTGAAGAACAGGCTAATGAAATGGCAGTTGCCCATGTCTGTCTTTTGTTGCCAGCTGCTGGCTTCTGCCGCGATACACGTAAGTGGCCCGGCCATTGTCAGTGGCTATCAACAACGGCAATAACTACATTTATTTATACGTACAATGTAGTTTCGCGAGGGGACTGGGAGGGGAGACGGAGACTCGGGCAACAAAGGTGCATAGTTAAGCATAATTTAATAGATACGCGGCTCAAGCTATTGCAGTCGTTCTCTCTCTCTCTCTCTCTCTCTTGCTCTTTATGGTTGACACTATTGTCTAGGCCAAGTTTATATGTGGGGCTGTCATAAAATGATGAATGCATTATTATTACGAGTATTATTGTTATTTTTGTTGTTGTTGGGCATACTTTGTTAGGCCTTTTGTTGAAAAGCGTTAATTGAGTGTTGCGAATGTGCAACGGCAATTGAAATTGTTTATGACTTGCAGTTGTTGTTGTTGCTGCTGCTGGGACTAATGGAACTACTCGGCTAATCGTCTTGGATATCTGTCTAACATTATCCTTCACAAAAGGATACCGCCTAACATACTCTCGCACTTGACAATATCGTAAAATAAAATAATAAAACAAACCCAAAAACACTTTAGGCTTCCATTTTTCAGGCTTTATTAAGATGCCATTTTCATTACGGGAATTGACTTGAGGCTGGGCCCGCCACTTGAAGTCAACTGGCTGGCGGCCACTTGAAGGCGACGGCATAGAAATTTCGTTTCTTTCTCTGTATTTAGTGGATTTTAATTGCCGTAATTAGCGAGAGCTGAAAAAAAATATTCAAGTGCATTCTGAAGCGGAGCGGCGGCTGCTGCCACAGCAGCTCCAGCATGGCCGCCAAGACGGAAGCGATTGCTGCAGGGTTGGCCATAAATTAACACCAAACCGATTAATGAAAAGTGGCGATCCATATCGGTACACATGTTTTGTGTGTTTAGCGACAAGCGACAGACCGAGAGAGAGAGTGAGAGAGAGGCAGTCAGGATATTGGCACATTAAAATCAATTAACTCGGCTGACTTTTGATGGGCAACTGTGATAGGCTGGGCTATGTCTGATGCCTTGATAATGCTGATCATCATTTGGGTGCCCTAATGAGCTTGTGGGATTGACCCCTCGTCATAAACATTAATATAAACATTTAAATACTGAATTGTAATTTGCTAAGGTGTCAGACATGACGCGACCCCAACTCCACGCTTCATTATTTAAGTTTTGCATTGTAAATGATTGTTGAGAATGAGAATTTGGACTTAGCTTTGTACTCACATTGTCGACACTCCATCATTAAAGCTGCTGAAGAGAGCGAGAGCAAAAGCTTAGCGTTGACTAAAAAGCTCTTACACTTAGGAACAGTTTGTATGCAATCAGCTTTAGACAGAACAGCCTTAAAACGACATAAGATTGCCGCAGATAATTTCAAATCGACATAGTCTCAAGTAAACTAAGGTAGTTTATCCAGATTTCGATAATCTTATCAACGGCCGTATGCCGTTTTTTAGATGTCATCATTTCGCCAAGGAAAAAGGAACATGTGATCTCAAGCATGATATGTATGCAGATGAAAATGGGGAGCTAAATTTAAAAAAAATGATTTGATCTCAACCTTTGAATTGAAATTTCAAGTAAGATTCGTTCTTGAAACAAGTACAAAAGGCTTCGAACAATCCTAAAATTTGTGTATCAATTCGAAAAGGCTCATTTCAAGTACACATCCTATTTAAAAATCAAACAATATTGCATGTAGGTTAAAGTAAGTACGGAATTCCAATGAAAAACGAGAGAGCAAAATGAAATCGAGAGCAAGTCCTATACAAAACTAAGAAAATTTCTTTCACTAATACAGTATGGCTAAATGGGTACACTCACATACTCAAAGGCTTTCGTTGACGTAGCGTTTGTTATTTGGTGTCGGTTTTTGCACTTAAGCTTCCTTGGGATTCCCTGCCAGTTATAACACTCCAGTCATAGAAAAACTGCTGTAAACTTGCAGCCGGTGGGTAAAGTCTATCGAAAATAAAACCGGAAGGATCTTAAAAAACTACGACATTGCGGTGTAGTGTGTGTCCCGTTTTGAAAGTTATTAATGCCATCGAAGGTTCTTATGATGTCAGAGCTCGGTTTATTCTTTGAAACACTTGGGTTAGAGTCAAAATCGCAGAGATAACTTTTGTCATCTTCTCAACGTATAATCAAGAATCTAAAACACAAAGCTTACTATGGGGGACGTTTTTATACCCTTGCAGAGGGTATATTAAAATTGCCCAGATGTTTGCTGAAAATCGGTCAACTATATAGTATAGCTGCCATACAAAATGTAGTACTGAAAAAAAGTCTTAGGGCCGTTTTCTCATGTTGTTTTTTTTCCAAATCTAGGTGGATTTGCTGCATTTGCTTTGCTCATGTTCAATGCTAACCATCTAGATGAATTTCGTAGCAATCTACTTCAACTTCATTGATTTCAAATCCATGTACATGCTTATGCAAATTAAGTATTTTTATGTATCCGCGCATATGGTCACACTGAAAAATATTTGAAAACAAAAAACAACTGCTGCTAAAAACAGTAAAGTCTGAATTGTTATAAAGTAAACCAAAAATGGAAAATATTGAATGTGCCCTTAATATACAAGAAGACCTGCAGACATTGCTGAAATTACAGATGCTCAGTTTGATTCCCCTTGTTCATTGCTTAAGCTAAGTTTACACATCCAAATAATTTGGCTAATTTTTGATAAAAATAGCCATGACTAAAGATTTTACAGGATTAAAAATTTAAACTGAGGTTCCATACGCAAATAATTTGATCAAATATGGCCGGAAAGTTCCACAATTTGGCATATATAGCCCAATTTTCATGAAAATTTGTCCAAATTATTTGCCTGTGTGAACATAGCTTTCGACCTATTGATTAATCTCCCATCATAGTAACAAGTCGTTCCAAAAGAAAAACCTTCTCCTCCTCTGTAAAATTCTTGTTTTAATTTTGAAAATTGGCGCGCAATAAATAATACAATAATCAGCCAAATGCAGAATCGGATGACTTTAGCATATAGCTGCCATAGGAACGATCGGTCGAAAAAGTAGTTCTAGTGAGAAAAACTGTTTTGTTGTCAACGCCCCCAAATATCATGTTTATAAGTTTTCTATGCTTTCACATAATTCCACCAAGTTTGAAGATAATCGGTCAAGTTCAAGTGTATATAATATAGCTGCCATACAAAATATAGTTCTGAAAAAAGTCTTAGTAGGAAAAACTTCTTTGTTTTCAATGCTATCGCTCCCGAACTTGTTACTGATCAATATTATATACTACCACACAATTCTGCCAAGTTTGCTCCAAATCGGATGAGTATAGCATATAGCTGCCATAGTAACGATCGATCGAAAAAGTAGTTCTGTTGAGAAAAACTTTTATGTTTTCAATGGTAGCGTCTTTTCACTTTCAAGCTATGAATATTATCGGTTTCCACACAATTTTGGGAAGTTTGGTCAAAATCTGATGAATATATCGTATAGTTGCCATTTAACAAAGTGACACGCAAATGGTTGTGGCAGCCCTGGCCACCTCTGGTCACACAATTTATCGAGCACCATCCCTGACGCGATAGCAGAACGACAACACGCGCCATCCCTGGCGCTCAGTTTCTGGCTTGGCTTCGATTAGCGCGGGTGGTTCCCGCTTCGCTCCGTTCGACTCAACGATAATTGTTAGCTTAAGTTATTATTCAATAAAGTTAGTTACTTATTAAACCTTGTAGCTAAATGGTCAAAGAAGTGGCGCCATCTATTGCTGAGTTTGGGAAATAACTCAGCTAAGAATGTTTGACGAAAATCATTTAAAACCTTAAATTATATAAATTATACATACAAGCTACAAGGGTCGAGCCGAAGTTATCTTTTCTATTTTTAATGCTTATTTTAAACGTCTTTTTAGAATTTACATCTGGACTTCAGGGAGTCTAATTTTCTTAAGCCGAACCGAAAATTTATTTTCGGAACAGGTTCAGGTTCAGCAATTTTCTCAACTTTGGTTTGCTTTAAGGTTCGGTCCATAGTTTAAAATTCGGAATTCTGGCTTCATAACCGGTTTGCAGCCCTGATTGAAATTTCAGTGCAGTTCGCACAACTTCATCGTTCTACAATTAAGTACATCTTCTTTTTGTAAACATTCTAAGCATTAAGTAACGATCCTCGCATCAACTGAATGTCAAGTTATAAGCAAAGAAAAGATCACTGCAGCAGCGCAGCCTTCTGCTGCTACTGAGTATGCACTCTCGCAGTTATAAAGTATATTACAGTTGGGCTTCTCCGACTTTCTGTTGTGTTATCTTTGGGAAATTAGGAAAATGCTTTATAATTTTGCTTAATTCACAAATGTGCAGGGAACACTTTGTGGCTTTGAACCTTGGTTATTATTCACAGTTCATGGAACATCTATGAAAAATTAAAAAAAAACCGATATTGGACAATAGCTTAAGTTTGAAAAATTTGTGAAATTAGATTAGAAATACGATTTTTAAGTCGAAGCAATGAGTTTTGAATGGTTTTTCTCATTATAATAGATATCTCTTACCTACATCCCTTGATAGTTCATTTGTCAAATACCCTTTCTTAACATGCCCTGGTCGACGATTGACTTGCTCTAAATTAATCTAATAAGTCATTTTCACACCCTCTTTGGGTACACTTCGAAGAGAGACCGTGTCGAACATGTTCCAAAATTGTTTGAGTAGAAATTCAGTGAATTGGAAAAATGTACAAGTTGTTGCTTACAACCACCAAAACAATCACCGCAATAAAACCAGCAGCAACAACAACAAACTTCACGCTAAAATCCCAAAAAGGAAGCTGTGAAAAATCGTTTCTTCCCCGAAATGTTTGAGGCCTTATACAGAGCAGGGGCGGCGGCATCTATTGTGTACGTTTGCCCCGGCAATGTCAACAAAACATTTAACACCTTCATCAGACATCACCCCCAAAACAGTGGGATAAGACACCAGGGGGTGTGGAGGGGAGCTAGTATGTGCATTTGCTTAATCGTTTATTAAAGTGTGAAGAAAATTAATTCGGCAATTTTCCCTTTCCGTTCGTTGTCATGGCAAATGACTTGCAATCGTTGACAAGATTAATTAATCCCCAATGGTGGGGCTGATGACGCGTATACGCAACGCCAACAGCTACAATAAAAGCACCAAAAACAACAACAGCAACTGAGCTAACGAAATTGTTTGCAATAATTGATTTTGTTTTTTCATTTTTTCTTTCAGGCAAAATTTTGTTATGACAAGTCTTGTTATGCCAACGAAAGGCCATGTGTGTGTATGTATGTAGGTGTGCGTGTACTTATGTAGATGAGTGTATGCCGTTGTCGGGGGCTGTTTCATGTCCGCCGACTCTGCGACGCCTCCTTCTATAGCCTGGCGAATGAGCTCAGGCTCAGGCAAAACTCGTGTATGCACTTTTGACAAGTAATTTAATAAAGCCAGCGACATGACGCGATATGTTGTTGCTGCTGCTGCTGCTGCTGCTTTAAGCCAACGCCAGAGCGTAGAGTCACCGTCACCGAGGCCGCCTCGAGTGCCAGTCAGTTAGTCAGTCAGTCAAAAGCCCGAACCAGCCTTTTTTTGCTGTTTGATTGCCGCTTGTAATCACAATTAAAGTGTTAAGCATAAAATGCCAGGGGGCAACTAACGAATAAAAAAAGAAGTACAAAAACGGTGCACAAGGGTTGCCCAAGTGGCACTTAGTCAGGGATTGGTCTGCGTCTCCGGTTTTAGGGTTTGGGCATGGAAGTTTATCATTTCACAGACATGTCTACTAGCCGACAACTTTGATATTTCGGCAGTTTTTCGATTAATTAATTGACAGCCTCTGTCACTTTGACTCTGTCTCTGTGTCCCGAGGAAATCGACAATTTCAAGTTCAAATGGCAATGTCTTTTATTTTGAATGAAAGTCAAAATTTACACAATTTACTATACCAAGCACCTTTGTTACCAAAAGTAGAGAATTCGCGGGGTTCTTATACCCATTACTCGAAGAATAACAATGAAAATGTATGTAACAATCGGAAAGAAACATGACCGACCCCATAAAGTACAATGATTTTGATCAGCACTAACAGCCGAGTCGATAAAGCCAAGCCAGTCTGTCTGTATGAACACCTATATCTCAGAGAATAGGAGAGTTAAAGCAACCAAGAAACCGTCTGTCCGTACATTGAGAAAAAAATATCAATTTAAAATCTAGATTGAAAATCTCGTTTTCAAGAACATTGCAATCTTATAAAAACAAGATTGAAAAACCATGAAATGAGCTTAGAAATCTTAAAATCAAGATTTATCATCTCGCAACTTATCAACCATCCTACAGTTGAAAATTTTTTGATATATATATAGATTTATTATGCTAAAAAAAACAAAAAAAAAACTATTTTCGGTTGCAATGCAACCCACCCCCTCCTGGGACTCGAACCACGACCTCTTCGTTCAATAACACATTGACAAGGCCGATTAGTCGATTTTGCCGTGCCAATTGTTAAGCGCAGCCAGTTGCAGTATAAGAACGCATGCTGCGAAAATCTCTGCTCTTATAATGCAACTGGTTAGGCCTAACAGTTGCCGCTCGATAGTAAAGTCTTGGTGTCAGTGTTTCAGTGCGCAGAAGGTACTGAGCTCAAGTCCCAGTATCGGCGGATTAATAATTTACAATTTTTAAAAGTTTTTCAGAAAGAAGAAAATGTTAATAACTAAACCCCCCCATCCATCACCTAAAAATGAAAAATGCTTAATTTATTTATTTTTTTTTTCATATTAAAAAATGAGATTATTTCATCTTAAAGTCAAGTATAAACGAGCTTAATTCAATATTGTTTGATTAAGATTTAAATTGAGAATATAATCTTGGGTTATGATTATCTCGTCTCTGTCGAGTTCGGACACCATTTCGTCTCGCTTCAAGATTATAATCTTGGTTTTAGATTGATTTTGTTGTCAGTGTATAAACGAAGTGATCTCAGAGATGCTAAGAGATAGGGGATTGAAATGTATGGGACATAAGCTTCTTATCAGACGCTTCGGGTTTGGTTTTCAAAGGCGTCTTCTTTTTTTTTTTTAGTTGTACATTCATTGTATGCTCAACCGAAATCTTAAGGCTTAATGCTTTAAGAAACTCTTAAAAATCTCGGAGGCTTGCAGCCTCGCTTATTTAAATCATGCTTCATTTGTGCATTTCGCATATCAGACCCTATAAAACAGAGGTGCCAGAGCCAGCTTACGGCGGATATGGATCGTTTTTGAATCCTGCACCCATTGAAAATGGGTAAAAGGGGATCATGAAGTTGTGCTAATGTATGTAACAGGGAGAAGGAAACAATTCCAACCCTATAAAGTATATACACACAGAGAAAAAATAAAGAATTTCACTTTTACATCAAGAGCATTCGTTCTCAAAAGTACGGTAAGAGTGAAAATTCTTGATCCAAGAGCGATATTCTTGATCCAAGAGTGTATTTTTGATTCCGGCATTATTGATTCAAGAGGTTCAGTACTTGATCCAAGTACGAATAATTTCCAAAAAAAAACTCAAACAAAATATTTGGAGTGGGTACTCCAAAAAAATATTTGGAGTGGGGGTGTGAGAGATACGACCGACCCGACCCGACCCGACACCACCGTATATTCGTCTCCCCCCCCCTCTTCTCACTCACCAGTATCAACCGCCACCCAAACTTTGTTTTTAACTGTGATTGCTTTTGAGATAGACATATATATATATTTTTTTTTACTTTCTTTTGTGGGAGTTGAACTCGGTACCTCGAAGACTGAAACACACAAAGACGACGGGCAGCTTAGCCCACTAGACTATCATCCATGAGCTAAACGAGGCTACGAAAACACACTTATAAATAAACGCAGTTGGCTTTCGTTCGCATCGGACAACGTCAAACTGCGCATGCGCTCTCTCTCTCTGCGAGAGCGAGTCCAACGCTATTCTCTTAAAGTTAAGTTGCCCTCACTCACCTTGCCTATTAAAAACAAATAAAGATTTTTTTCAACGGCGTTCGTATTCAAATTATTCGTTCTAGTTTTTTCTTAGTGTATATTCTTGATCAGCATTAACAGCTGAGTCGATATAGCTATGTCCGTCTGTCTGTATGAACGCGTCTATCATGTAGGTAGGTGTATACGGTGCCCAGATCAGGTTTGTTTCAGATTGGGAAAGTTTCCCCTCCTTTTAACCGTAAAAACTGTCAGAGTCACAATTTTCAAGTTAGATCCTCATGGTTTACTATTTATATTATCCTAGGCCTATTATCTACACTCAGAAATAAAAACGAGAAAGGAAAGCTAACTTCGTCTGAGCCGAAGTTTTTATACACTTGAAAAAGCTCGCTCCAAAGGTTACAGAATTCGACCAAACTTCGCAGATCAGTTTGAAAACATATAATTTTAATAATGGCCGAGTTTAAGAGCGTTAACATTGAAAACAAAAAAGTTTTTCTCACAGAACCCCATTTTCCGAACGATCGTTTCTGTGGCAGAAGTAGTCATCCGATCCGGGCGGTTCCGGTATTATCAACGTGCAGCTAAAATAAGACTCTGTGCAAAATTTCAGCTCGATGGCTTCAAAACTGAGGGACTAGTTCGCGTAGAAACAGACAGACAAACAGACGGACGGACAAAGCTCAATAGACTCAGCTCGTCATGCTGATGAAGAATATATATACTTTATGTGGTCGGATATGATTCCTTCTATGCGTTGCAAACTCCTGGGCAAAATTATAATACACTTTTTAAGTGTATAACAAAAACTTTGTACTGGAACAGTTCAATAGTACGGTAACTAACGAAATACTTGATTTAAGTACAAATCACGATCACGAAATACTACTGTGAAAAAATTGAGAGGTGAATTGTTTGTTTGTTTTAAAAGTTAGTTTTTCCCATCGATAATTTTTTTCTTTCTGTAACTTGGTAACACTGTTAGTGACAGCTGTGCGAAGTTTCACGTCAAAATATTCCTTAATGTTGGAGATAATGTTAAAATACTCTGATCAAATTGAAAATTTGATCAATAATTTAGTTCTTTCTGCAACTTAGTAACACTGTAAGTGACAGCTGTACCTGTTTATTCACCTTATTTGGCTCCGTGTGACTTCTGGCTATTCAGCAAACTCAAGAGACCGCTCCGGAGACACCGTATTGACTAGATTCAGATAATAAAAGCAAAATCGCAGAAAATATTCGGTTTTTTTTTTTAATTTTGTGTTTTTTTGAGCTTTGTGTCAAAACTCTGTTTGCATAGGCCGTGTGAACCCTGATATAAGATTAGGAGCCGCTAAATTTGGCATGATCGTCTAAAAGAAAATGTTGAATATCTCCTTCACACAGAAAATATAAAAGAATTTTAAATTAGGATCAAGTTAAGTTATTAACGGTGTCAATGGCTCAGTTAATTTCCAATTCCTCATCACTTTCCAGTTGGTTTTTTGCGTTCAATATTATGTCATCGACTTTCCATATAAAAAAATTAAATGAAATAAAAATGTTTCCACCTTTCGTTGCATTTCATAAAACGAGGAACCAGAACGAATGGACATTACTTCGTAAATTTGTGCATTACAATGCGCAGGCATCAAACGATACCCTTAGAGATCATCAAACCTGACGAAGTGCAGACATCATGATCTCGCACCTGCCGCAGCGCAACGAATGGCCCAAAACACCTTGCGCTCTGCTCCCCAACCCCTTTCCGGGACTGGGACACTTTTCAAAAGGAAGTGGTGGCAGTGCAGGGTCATCCTTCCCCCCTTGGGCGCACTAATGTCGCTGCAGCCGTAACTGTGAATAATTTCCCCATCCGCTGGGCCTGCTTGTTGGTTCGGCATCGTTGCTAATGATTTGAATGCTTTAATTTATGCTGGCTTTTCAACATTTATCATCAAAGACTTAGGCATATAAATATGATTTGTTGTTGTTGTGCATTTGCATGATACTCTCCGAGTGTGTGTGGCTTAATTGCGCACACCTTGGGAAAACTGGTTTCCTACTCAGGCGCCAAGTGACCCATATATAAAAATATTTGCACACACCGCGAGCTGGAAAAGCTGGGGAAAAGCCATGCTTGTGCTTCTCTTGCAGTAGTTCACTGGGCTGTCTGTGAACGCATCAATCTCGTTCAACATTTCCTGACTCTGGTCAGGACCGAGACTGGCGGCCGCGGCCCCTCGGGGTCATTGCTGGGGCATGCAGAAAATGCGTTTTTAAATGGCTTTTTATGCGTGGCGCGGGCTTTTGATGTTCGACACATGCCGAAAATTCACAGCTCTGGCGGTCCCAACTGGTCCCGAACTCTCTACGGGCCAGTGATTAATGTTTGGCATAAACGCGAATGTGAATGCGTTTTTAAGAACTTTGACAAGGTCCTGACTTGGCATGGCGGCCGCCCATGTGTCTGGACCTTCGCGAGTCATTTGTTTGGCTTCCTTGCGAGTAACAGTTGGACTTTGAGGGCCTCCCATATGGTCTGATGATAAAGTTATTACCAAATTGTGGTGCTCTTCCTTTCTCTCTCTCTCCATGGCGGTGCCACTGTCGATGCTTGATTTTCGCTTGTCTGTATGATCGGCCTGCCGGCTTTGATCTTGACGCCGGTCTTGGTCGTCGTCGTCGTCTTCATTGGAGTCGCGGGTAATGACCAGCAAAGGAAAATGCAACTTGAGCTCAATTAGTGCTCATCAAAAGCGTGCAGGCAACACCTTCAGCTTCAGTGCGTTGCTTTTTGCACACCTCTTCTGCAAATACACATACACACGCACTCGGAAATGTGTATCGGTGTGAGAGTGGCTTTTAGTAAGGCGTCACTTGTTCTTGTTGCGTTGTTGCTCTAACCGTGGCCAAGGTATGCGAAATGCTTGAAGGGACCACCCGTATGTTAAACGTGGGTTGGCCCTATAGTTTCGAATATATATACATTGATTTTAGTGTGACCATTTTTGACTACGGTCAAAGCTTATGAGCTTATGAGCATAGTAAAGTTAATCAAAGACGAATTTCGTGAAGGTCCTTGAAAACAGGACTTATTCCGGAAAAGGTGAATGTAAATGCTGTGCACGAACCGAAAGTGCAAACACGAAAAGCCACATTCTCACCATTTGAATACAGTATTTTACATTCAAAATGATTGATTCAAATCACAGCTGCAAACCCAAAACAATATTGAAGAGATCCGGTTCGACTGTTCAAAACAAAATGTACCGAAGGTTAATGCCGGAGGATTTTGGCCAAAGGTTCCGGTTCGAACCTTGTATCGGCCCACGATTTACCCAAATATTCGAGCTTCAATAAAATGTTTGATAAATAATTAGAAAAGTTCTAAGAAATGGGACTTTCGAGTAATATTCGCCCAAGTGCTTGGAAACAAGCTTTCGACTAACGGTTATAAACTTTTAACAAACTAACGTAACCGAAATGTAAGCTGCCACAAACTTATACTGATATACTGAAAAACTCTTTTGCGCGTTGTTTTTAGTTTTCTATACTTAACCAAACCTACCATTTTGGTTCGGAACAGGTTCAGCTATCTTTCACGTAGTAAATATAAAGTCGGCATTTCGGGCTCGAACAGGTTCGGTTGAAATCCAGTTTGCAGATCTGGTTCAAATAAATGTTCGGGATCGGGTTCAGTGCTCGGAAACCAGGGCTAAAAACCTTTGAAAATCATAGTTAGTGATGAGGTTTCGAGTTGGCCTTTATCGAGTTCATTTTAAAACAAGTAAGAAAGTCGGAAAAGCCCGCCTGTAATAGTACCTGGAGTAGCAGCTGAAAGCAGCGCTGCTGTACAATAGATGTCGCCACTACTTGCATTGCTTACAGGGCGGCGGAAGTAACTTTCTTTGGGTCATAACTTGAGTACAGTTCATCCGATTTTTACCATTTCTTCGGCAAATCGATAAATAATCTTGATTACTAAATTTCTCGATAAGGTAAGAACCGTCTATCTTCAAAACTTTGGGAGAGATGACGTTTTTTCCAAATTTCGGGGGCGGGAGGGGGCGTGGCAAAAATTTTAAATAATAATTTTGATCTGACTGCAAGTCAAAGAAGCTTATGTCCCATACATGTCAAACGGACAGACATATAGACAGATGGACAAGCCTATATCGACTCGACTTTTGATGCTGATCAAGAATATATATACTTTATAGGGTCGGAAATGATTCCTTCTCCCTGTTACATACTTTTGTACAAACTTAATATACTCTGTGTACCTTTGCTACAGAGTATAAAAAAGGACGATGTGGAAAGTAAGATCAAACATTTTAAAGATCTGAACAACTTTTCAATGTAAACATCCTAAAGCTCTTTCGCTTATTGTCCGTCCGAAGTCCCAGATGATTTTACATTTTCCATACTTGTTTTGCCTGATCAAAAGTAAGGAAATTCTGAACATTTTCTTTAAAAACGAATGCTTCTCTAGTCAGTTCTAATGAAGTATGGGCCAAACCTTCCCCGAAAGCTTTGAAAACAATAAAAGTTAAGCAGACAACTGGAAATTCGAAAAAAAAAATTGATTAGGTTTGCAACCCTGATCCAATCACACATATTTCTTTCGCTACTGAGAAAACTTAATTGGCTACTTGATATAAATCCCAACTCAGTGAAAACATGAGGACCTATTTTAGGTGAGATTTGAATATATACCCAGATACATGATACGGTAATAAGAGGTACCGTATTCTCAGCTGACACTGGTTCGATAATTCAAAATTGTAATCTGGTGTATCGAGCTGACATGGTAGCAGTGTTAGGAAGTACCTAGGTAAAAATACCTAGGTACATACCTACATACATATTTTGTGTACCAATTACCTTACCTCGATATTATTAAATTTCAGTACCTTTTACCTTACCTAGGTTCAAATTTTCAATTACCTTGTCAAAAAGTAAGGTATAAGGTACTTTAATATGAATGAGAATTTAATTTCAAATGACAGCCTGAGTGGGAAACTAATCTAATTTATTCATTCTTTCAATTTGATTGTCGATAACATAATCTCGAGCTAATTACTATGTTGATCCTTAATACGCTTTAAGTCAAGTCGCACAACTAGCATGGAAAAGAGGTACATGAACTATCTTTTGAAGGCTGTGCGAAATAAGGCCCTAACAAAAAAAATGAAATAAGGCCCCAAAATTTTTAGAAAAATTTGGGGTGTTATTATCTTTTTTAGGGCCTTATTTCCAAAAGAAAATAGGGGTCTTGTTTCATTATGAAATAAAACCCCAAAAGAAGAAATGAACTAAGGCCCCATATTTTAATATGAATATTTTGGGGTCTTATTTCACTTTTATTAGGTAATAAGACCCCAATTTTTAATATGAATATTTTGCGGTTTTTTTTTTTGCTAAAATATGAAATATAATCCAAGAACTCCAATAACGGTAAATTTTCTTATCTGCAGCTGTTCTTAGACTAAGTATTTGATGCGCGCAATTGTTGAGCTTTTGAGCATGTTGATTAGTTTAGTGATTTACATTTTGCGAAGTAGACGTAAATTTATGGAATTATGAAATTTTCATTATTTAATTTAAAAAATGGTTTCAATCAAAAAACAAGAAAGAAAGTCGGTCAAGCCCGAGTATAACATACTCTGTACCCTTAATGTCGCAGCTCGCATTTGCTCACGAGTTATACGCTCATCTATAAGTTTCACTCTCCCTCTCACTAAGATTGCCGTTTAACGGAATGCTGTGGTTATGGGTGGGGGGTGTTAACTGGCCGTTTTTTGCTCATAACTTAAGTTTCGTTAATCCGATCCTTATCATTTATTCAGCAAATCGATAAATAATGTTGATGACTAGATATCTCTAGAATGTACGAACCATGAAGTTTTTTTCCAAATTGCGGGGGGGGGGGGGGGGGGGGGGTTATCTTGATCTGCCTGCAAGTATAAGAAATATATTTCCCATACATGTCAAATCTCTATCTCTCACCATCTCTGAGATCTGTGCGTTCATACAGACGGACAGACAGACGGACAGACAGACAGACAGACGTACAGACGGACATGGCTATATCGACTCGGCTGTTGATGCTGATCAAGAATATATATACTTTATAGGGTCAAAAATGATTCCTTCTCGCTTTTGCACAAACTTAATATACTCTGTGTACCAGAGACCTGCAACGAGTACTTAATTTTCGTGTACACTCGCGCATTTACTCGTCTTGTTTGTGGTCGCCACTTTGGTGTGACGCACAAGAACTAATTGAAAGCACATTAAGTCAGAGCGGGTAAGCTTTTTTTTCATTCGTGTAATAATTGAACAAGCTTGTCAAAGCTCGAGGCTGAACGGATGCCAGCGAGTATCATGCCGCCACTGACGAGTACTTTAAGTGACTCGCGCTTTAAACATAAAATCACCAAGCTTCTTACACACGAACGCTTACTCGGTTTGTTGACGGCGAGCTTCGGCTAATATGATGTGCACACTTATTACGCAGTAGCTGAGCAGCGGTGAATGACAGAAACTAAAAAGTTATTGTAATTTGGATTCTCTTCGTGGCATAATGACAGAAAATGTAGAATTTATTTCTGGGCAAATTGCAAATGGCAATTACCACCTTGTCTGGCTGACGCAAAGGAAAAAGTTTTGTGTGGAATGTGATGTTTCAAATTCTAACACCAGGTTTTGTTTACTGTCGCACTTGCTGCAAGGTGTTAAAGGCCTTTGAAAATTAAACGTCTTATTTAACCCGCCACAGACTTTATTTTCATATAAAATTATTTTAAAAACATAAACACTAATTGCATAATAAAAATAATTAAAAGCCGCATTCTTACAAATATATGAAATTGTTATGTTAAAACCTTAAAAAACAAAAAACGTCGGTCTTTTTACTCAAAAAATAGTCACCACAAGAAGAAGAGAGGGAACCGTGCGCCAAATACAAATGCAAAACATACAAGCGATATCGTGCTGTCTCTTTTGCTCTTACATGTTGTGGTTTTGGACGTGCTGTTCGCGCCGAGTGCGTTACTCGTATCGCATTTGTAGCAAGGGTAAACGAGATTTGCTTGTAACAGCCCGCAGCAGATCATTGAATTCGGCAACAAGTACTTGCGGTGACTTGTAGCCGAAGGTACGAGTCATCTCGGGTATTTCTAATATGGAGTACTCGAGCTCGCCTATACAATGACTCGCCAATACACGATCACTTTTGAATTTTTTGTTTTGTGTATGCTACACGAAAATGGTCACCGAGCTTTGAGCTTTAAGTGTACTCGTACCGCATATGAAGCATGGGTGATTGATCATACATGTGTAAGCTCGCTGCAGTTCTCTGCTGTGTACCTTCGGTACAGAGTATAAAAACTGCAAAAAAAAATTGGGGTGTTATTTAATTTTAGAAATTGAGGTATTATTTATGAAATAAATTGTGAAATAACACCCCAAATTTGGGGCCTTATTTCATTTTATCTTTTGGGGCATTATATCATTGGGGACTTATTGCCTGCAGCCTCTTTTGAATGATTTCAAAATGCGTTTGTTATTCAGAGTTGACTATAAATGACAGCATTTTATTTAACACACAACAAACCAAATTATATTCTAGGACCCCATCACCAGTAGACTTTGCTATCAGCTTAAATAATTAGATTGCTAATTTTACTATTTAAGATGTTTTCAAAACTTGTCCATATTGCTTTACTTCCTATGTATCAAGGCCAAGACCAAGATCAAATACGTAGACCAAGATTAAATATGTAGAGAAGGTCATTTGTGAAGTTGACGCGAATGTGGAACTTAATGATTGATGTTGATTTTTAAAAATATACATTTATTGTAAACTATTTCAAAAATTTAAATAATAGACACTCACTCTAGCCTAAATAGTCGGAAAGAAAAAAATAAAAAATATATTTTTCTGACTTAAAACTAAAAAAAAAGTGTATGTCCCTGTAGAGATTTTTGGAGTCTCGTCTATTCCGTACACTTTTGTAGAAATTTCGAGGAAACCTCAAAGTTTTGGTTGGATAGTTCACGTTATTCAGTTCACAACATTTTCGGGTAGGTTGTGTTGGATAAACCATGCTTTAAAAGGCATTTAAAAGTACCTTTTTTGTACCTCTACCTAAGTACTGAAAATTTCGTATACCTTTTACCTTACCTAGGTATATTTTTTGACATTTACCTTATACCTTACCTAGGTAAGAAAAATGAGTACCTTTCCAATCACTGCATGGTAGCTTCCCATTTCCAGGTGAAGCGCGTAACTTCTATCGATATCTGTCAATTATTTAAACAACGATGTTTTTTTTGATTGTATTTAGCCCTTGGGTTCGATCATTTCTGGCGCATGCGAAGAGAAACTTATGGTTGCGCTACTCTAGATATTTTATCGAGGTTTAAAAGTATATCAAGCTAGTTACTTGGGTCCATTACTTTTATCACTTCAACAATGATCAACCTTTTCAGCCCTGGGCACTTTCGGTTGCGCTTTAGTTATTGTATAAATCAAATTTAAATTTCAAGCTAAAAATATAGAAGAGTTTTAGATTCGAAATGTTTTGTATGAGATGTCGACATAACTTGTCATTGCTTCACAACTCTGTATAGGGCTTAGTCTGGCCACACTGGCTTAAAGTTTGTGAGCAGGAATTTCCGCATCGAGACAGTGAAATAGGTGGAATTTTTTAATTAAAGTAGAGAAAGCTTGTACTTTAGCTCCAACAACAGCCAAAAAGCTAAAAATTCTAGGCGTCATCAATTAACCGGTCTCTGAGCTTCATTACAAATGCCCATAAAAACCCATAAAATTGGTCGGAGGAGGGAAGAAAACTTCAGTAGCAACTGATATTTATAGTATAGCTTGGGTTAATAGTGAGAAATTGGGAATATTAAGTCATTCCGATAGGTTTGTAATAGTTTACAAAGAATATGAAAAACTTTGGATGGCAAGGTTCAGAGCGCAGCATTCTCTGGAATGATGATTCAAGAAAAAATATATTTGGGGTAGATTTAAAAATAAATGTTCATTGTCGAAAAGTTTAAGTATTCCTACCTATTTTCATTTCCATAAGTGTATAAGGTTCGTCTTATGCCCTCAACCTAGCCGGTTTTAAGAGACATGAAGAAAAATTGTGTAAATACAACCACGTAACATAAAACGATGTAGTTAGAAAACTATACCACATCCTAGAAGTTTTCGAAAGCTTGGAAAATAACCAACCGGAAAGTAAGTATAATTTTTGACCACGAATATTGTCGTGCTCAAGAGTGTGATACTTAAAATGCATTTAACACAAATGGATGTCCCATATAAACCCCTGAATGGGGACTGCAAAAAAATCTATTAACACCCAGAGATGGCTCTTCTTAATACTTTAAAGGCAACCCAAATTGGGCAGTCCCCAAGGGTTGCACAGTGAGAAAGCGAATCAGGCGATTCACCAAAAACTCTGACCACACAACTTGAATTCCTATTTGTGCTTAATAACTTATGGCCACCTAACACGCAAACTCATATTTTTCAGCCACTTTTACTATGGCGAATTATAATTTTTATTAAAATATTTCAGGCGCAACCGTTAATTAGCGAATTTATGCGAGCGCCGGCTTGTCAACTTGTTTGGTATCCGTGCTTCCAGGCATTTTTGCAATATTTTATACATATTTAATGTCTTTTATCATAGAACGCTTTTGCGCCCGCAGACATTTTGCTTGATTTTATTGAGGCAAACATCAACTCGCGCTTTGTGTTCACATTTTAACAGCATTCGCGGAATTTTAATGTCATTAACAAAATTTCTGTTGAAATGTTGTGTGCCGCTATTAATCATTTGAAATAAACTTAGTTGTTTTTTTTGTATTTGTTGTTGTATCTACAATTCTCTAGTAGATTTTCTTTTTGTTTGCTTGATTTATGTTTTTGAGAGATTTTTTATGATGGAATAAAGCGGTTCTGGTCAGCCAGGTGACGCGTTTGAATTTCATGGAATGCATTTAAAATCAATGAAATCGCAATTGCAAGTGCCAAAACGTGCTTATTGTCTGCACTTGAATTGAAATTTGTAATTGAAGTGTTTGTTATGTGTTTATAATTTCACAGAGATGATTTAGTGCTTAAAGTTACTCAAGGAAACAAATCGGAAATGAATTAAAAATTTGAAAAACTGCTTCAGGTTTTTGTTTCTCATTGCTTAGAATCGGTAAAGTTCTTGAGTCAGTGATAGGCGCATAGAGTACCGTTATGCACTCAAAGTCTGTCTCGATATTTTGCACAAAATGAAATGAAATATATTTTTTTTTTGCTATGTACTTTAGATTCTATGGGTTTCAACCATAGATCGTCCATTTCATTTAGGCCCAAAATATTTTTACATTCTTGCTCACTCCAACACATATATATGAACAAAATCATTTGTCAGATAACAACAACCACCAAAAAGAAATGGGAAAAAACTTGCACTACACTTTTCCTCGAGTCCTCAGTCTGATTTAAATAGTCATGAATGCGCTTGTTTTCTGATCATAAATGATACTTTCGTCGGGAAGAAATGGTACTCTAGCCGCGACTCTTCATGAACAGTCGTTTATGCCCAGTTTTCTGATCAGTTTCGACTCATTTTCGAGTCTTTATCGTGTCTTTATCAAGTCGTATTTTATAAAATCAGATTTTGAGCAAAAGAATGAGTCAATTTCGAGTCTTCCTTAAATCGCACATGATATTAATGTCTTTTTAATCATCAAAATGGCTCGAAAAAGACTCATCAAGGTGATTCTAATTAAAATTATCTTCCAAAAGCTATGTGGGTCACTAAGTGAGCTCGTAAGTGTGCTTTTCCCTAAGTGCATGCATTACTGCATCTGGTCCATTCAATTATATATGAAAATTTACGAAAATTGACTATGCCAAGGTTCAGATAATTCTCTAAATCTCACAGAACTAAATGGCAAAAATTTAACAAAAATCGAAAACCGGTTGATTTTAACAAACCCATTTAAGGTACCCAATGTCCCGATTTTTGGAAAATTAGATTTTTAGTTGTACAGAACAGGTTTAAAGGCAGCGTTGCCGAGGGCCTATGTGTATTTTTTATCGCATAAGATATGAATGCTATTCTTCCAGTAGGTATCGCTTTACTCTAGCAATCGCATTCTCATCTCCCTTCGGGACGAAATGTATTACTCTGTGACACTTTTGGGAGGAATGAAAGCGATTCTTCTGGGAGATAGAAAAAAGCCTCATCTCGGAGATAAGAAAGCTTTTCCTCCTGGAGTTAACAAAGCGATTTTAATAAATATTTAAAAATATTGGTAAAAGTTTGCCTAATAGCAATTACTGTGGATTTTACAGAATTTGTTTCCCAAGCTATATTAATACTACTACATGGCATATTGGTAAGGTGGCAAGCCACGGAGAAGTCGACATATCTAAAGCTGATGGAAAAGTCCCAGCGGCAGGCATTAGGGAACAGTGGGTTAACAATGACAACAGTGTCTTAACAGTGACTTAACAGTGGGAAACAGTGGAAATATCGCTAGACCCGAAGTTCACAATGTTGTCGTGAGGTAGAAAAATATCCACTTGCTGTCTTCTCCTCAGCTTTGGCATGTGTTCGGCTCTTATATGTGTAAATAGCGAAACGTCTTTGGTGACCATCGCTGCTTTAGCGTGACGAAAATTTTCGTGTGCATTAGACAGCCTCGAGCACACATGTCTCCTGTCAATAATCGGATTTCTTCGTCTATTTCTTGTGATTGCTGTTGATTCAGAATTATTTTCTTCATTTGTATAGGTCTCTACGCAGCCGTAAGC
The DNA here is from genome assembly GCA_037044535.1 of Lordiphosa magnipectinata. NCBI lineage: Eukaryota > Metazoa > Arthropoda > Insecta > Diptera > Drosophilidae > Lordiphosa > Lordiphosa magnipectinata. The sequence goes on along the minus strand of JBAMBO010002125.1, from coordinate 110,650 downwards.
TGGCTTGGGCACCTCTGTTCTAAGGAATCCTTATCGATATTTTGTTTTTTATTCATTTATGAACTAACAGTATTATAGTTTACGCAAAGATTTCTAATTAAGATTTTTTATTAAGACATGAAGAGATTTGGATATAATTGAGCCACAAAATGTTGTAATGGAGAAGTGAGTATCTATCTATTCAAAGAGCTTAGGAATGTCCGATAGTTTTGAAGCCCACCTGTGGGACCATCTTATGAATTCGAATGTTGAAATATGTCGTTTTAGATATGATTTTTTGCCACGCTCACATTTTTGTTGGCAATATCTATAATATGGGAACGATCGGATAATAAATAGCTGAGTTAAAGGAATATCACGTACGGATTTTACACTTTAAATGACATTTTCAATGTATCCCCCTTAGCAAGAGTATACCCGCAATCGTAATGGTCATGAACATGAAGATGGGCGATGGCCGCGGGCCGCTCCTCCCGCTGGTGGTGTGTATTTTGATAAAACGCCAAGACAATTGGCACAGACAGCCGCATTATTGAACGTACAAAACCCGCCACAATCAGACACAGCAACAAGAATACACAGACAGAGTCAACGGCAGCGGATGCATCCCTAATTACAATTTAATTACTAAAACTTTTCCCACTTGACAAAAGGCAGCCGCAATGGCAGCCAAAGACTGAGGCGCAGCAGAGCATGAACCACAAAACGCACAGTTCGCCACACATAGACGACGACAAGAGCAACAACAACTACAATGAGTTGAAGTTGACAGTTGATTTGACAGATAGCAGTGTAAACATTTTACAACATGCGGGCCCAGAGCTGGCACTTGGTTAAAAGACAAAACTAATTAGTTCAACTAGACGTATACTTAATTTTGAGTGCGAGCAAAAGTCAAAAATGTAAATATTAAGCATAAATTATAATAATTACAAATCCAAATGGGAAATGTGTAGAGCTGTGTGCTAAGTACCATGTAAATGGATTTTAACCCATGTAGTTAGAATGCAATTTTCAGACACGCCAAGAACGACGATCCAACTAACTATAGGTATATACAGGCATCTCTATTTATGTTGTATACACAATAAATCGACAGAGGAGGGGGGGAATGGAAAAATTGCGTTATTTTTGTTGTTGTTTGGTCTCGTGGCCAAATAACGTGTCATTCAAAATGGCGTGCTGTGATTATCTAAAGTCTAGACCACGCCTACAAACACTCGTTGTCGTATTATGTATTATGAACTGTATCCGTGTTGCATGAGAAACTTAGATATTCATCTGTCATATTAGTGGCTACTTGGTTTATAACTTCTGTGTAAATATTATCTCTGATATGGCTTATAATTAAAAATCTCTTTGACCGATAACAGGGAAAGTCTTAGTCAAGCGGTGGAAAGTTGATAAAGAGTATGAAGGTTTTAAACAGAACCATTATATTCAAGTGTTGAGCACACAGTTTGTACTTCTAGTCACGGTATTATTGCCGTGCAAATGGTTGTATGTTGTGTGGTGCCAACTACATTTTGTGTCTTCCGACTAACTACAAAGGCCTACTCGAGACACAGTTTAATGACTTTATTGCAGTTTCCCCCTCATGCTACTAATCTCAATATATTCGCGAATGTATGGGGATGAGAGACAATTCCAACTTGAGAATTACAAGTTCTTACTACAAATATAAAAAATTTTTTGGATTTCAGGAAAAAACAAGTAAAAAAGTCGGGCAAGCCTGATTGTAATATACTCTGTAGCTGCAGTAGCAGCGTAAAGATTATCCGATCTTTATCATTCCTTAGCAGTGATTGGAAAGGTACTAGATTTTCTTACCTAGGTAAGGTACAAGGTAAACGTCAAAAAATATACCAAGGAAAGGTAAAAGATATCCGGAATTTCCAGCACCAAGGTAAAGGTAAAAGTACAATATAGGTACTTTTAAATTTAAAAGCATGGTTCATCCATTTTGATTTACGTATAGTTTTTGAACAGGGAAGTTTTACCGGACGTCCAGTTAAAGCCACAAACAGGTCACTGAAACTTTTCTTTAAAACATGACAGAGCGGCAACATCTCGGCTATAATGTAATCGCAAATGACTTCATTTAGCTGTAATAAAATAATTTAGTTACATTTGTTATAATGAACTACTATTTAAGTGGTTGGAATTCAAGATACTAGGAAACTTGAATATATATATAAAGAAATTGAAATATATGTTATATTAACAACATGATTTTGCACATACAAATTTGCAAGAAACTGATGCTATAGACTGGAATACAAACAAATTTATGCATGTATGTATGTATCGACAATTTCGTTAAATATGTGTGATTGTTTGTAAGTATTCAAATTCTTGTGCACATATGTATATAGTATTGTGTAGCTACTCAACTTCAGATGCTTGTGTAAATTTCCAGTAGATTTTTAATCAAACTTAATAGTTTTGTTTACACAAAGTTGACATTTGCCATTCTGGTTGAAAAATGCGCCATACAAGATCAGCGGTAAATCTCTATTCCCTTCTTTATTTAGTGACTGATCAAGTCATTGTTAACAATAATAAAGTTTACATTTTACGAGACAATGTTGATCAAATTTCTGCACAAATTTCACAATGCAACGTAGTCGCGCGCGGTAATTTTTTTTTTATTTTTTTAATATTTCTTGAAATGCGAGAGCCCCAAATTGGCTATATCGCTACTCAGCTCGACATGCTGATCAAGAATATATATAACTTATGTGGTCGGAGATGCTTCCTTTTATGCGTTACAAGCATCTGGTCAATTTTAATATACCCTCTACAAGGGTATAAAAATAGAAGTCTGGAGATCTCATTAATATATGAAAAGAAATCGTCACTCTAAATAAGCGATGGCCACCAGTACCCCCTGGGGGGGCGAAGACATTTCGCTATTCACACATAAACGAACCGAAGGCAAGCCGAAGCTGAGGCCAAGAGAGTAAACATGCCTTCAGTCGCTGGCTAGCCTTCGATCATAGAAGAACTAACATAGAAGCACACTTTGAAACGCCTCTCTTTTTTGACTGATGTTAACTCCATTGTGACATGTATCTACGTGTATCTACTTCATAGAGATAACAAAATCTGTTACTCAAAATTACTGTCGATGTAGGAAAACACGGTGGTTAGAGGGAGACGGACATAGTTAAAAAAATACTCAGAGATTCAAAAAATAACTCAAAGAACCAAAATGACAGCAAATATCTGAGTGAAAAGTTGTCGACGCAGCAGATTAAGCTTCTATGTTAGTTTTTCTATGCTTCGATGCGGTCAGATCGAAGCTGGTTCACGGCGCTTTATATTCGCACACCTATACACTCTCACGTTTTGGCCTAGCTCTCGTTGACCAACGCTGCTCTAATTTCTAAATTCTAGATTTTTATACTCTTTACCAAAGGTACACAGAGTATATGAAGTTGGGGCAAAAGTATGTAACAGGGAGAAGGAATCATTTCCGACCCTATAGAGTATATATATTCCTGATCAGCATCAACAGCCGAGTCGATATAGTTAAGTGCGTCTGTCCGTCCGTCTGTATGAACGCACAGATGTCAGAGATGGTAAGAGATAGAGATTTGACATGTATAGGACATATACTTCTTATAGTTGCTGGCAGATCAAGTTTATTTTCAATTTTTGCCTTGCCCCTTCCCGCCCCCGCAATTTGGAAAAAACGTTATATCTTCAGAGACAGAGAGTGAAACTTAGAGATGAGCGCGTATAACTCGTGAGCAAATGCGAGCTGCGACATTAAGGGTACAGAGTATGTTACAGTCGGGCTTGACCGAATTTTCTTTCTGGTTTTTCTATGGTCTTAAAAAATTTTAATTATTGTTATCGTGTATAGTCTAGTATTCTGGCCTTTTCTCAGAAAATGGAAAATAATGTCCTTCAATGGTCCGCGAATCATAATGCTTAAGAGTGGCAGCGATCATCCATGGTATCTTTTTAAATCTTTAACTTTAAATCAAAATTTAAAGATTTAAGATTAAACACAAAAGTCTTAAAAATGATCCTTCAGTTTCCAAATATTCCGTAATTTCTTTAACAAGCCAATCTCAAAACACTTTACAAATTTGTTGTTTTGATTCGGAATCCACTTCAAGTGAAGGGAATCGCCACCTACCACAAAAACAGTTTAAGTAAAAAATATTATTTTAAATCAGAAAGATATTATATTCTTGACCGCTGAAATGAAAAAATTGATATTTTTGAAAAGTTCGTTTGAAGGTGAATATCAAAATGAATTAAACCTTGTTTTCTTTGTGCTTTTTTTTTACTTTACCATGTCTGGGACTTGAACTCTGGACCTCTAAGACTGAGCACACGGAAGACGGCATCTTAGCTCAAACGACTATAAAGCACACGCGACCAAATCATAGTTAAGAGTGCAGACACTCTTTTGCCTTTGCTCTCAGCTTGTTCGCTTTCTCTCTCGGTTGTTCACTACGATCCGTACCTTAGACAATCCGTTTCGGATTAATTCAAGCTGATTCGTACCTAAAATTTGCATCCTATTGTCGGGATCAAATCATATTTTTAATGCCTGTTTTCGATCTTAAAATAATTTCAGCACTGTTAAAACAAAGTCTTCAAAAAAGACCTGACGCTTTATTGTTGTAGCTTTCTTAAGATTCTCCTATTTCTGTCTCACTCTATTGAAGGCGATTTCACGTAAGAGATGACATTCCGTTCAAGTTTACTCATAAATTGGCAGTTCTAAAAAAGAGAACATCTTGAAACTATTATAAATCGAATGTTAATTTGCATCTAATTGTACAGACACGGCTAATAGCTTTGCACTTTCCCCGTGACCAGAGCCAGAGAAGTATTCATATTAACTAAAGGATCGTTCGTTATAATGAAAAAACTCTCATGCTCTTATTTGAGAGCACATGATCTTTGGCGTTGGAAAGGGAATTTTACTTTGACAAGCTCTAACTCTGCTCTGCAACTTTGCAACCATTTTGATTATAATGATTTTGTTTACGGACGCGTTTTGCTTCACTCACTTATCATCTTGTGGCAATCGTCATGCAGTGTCACAGGAATGAATGTGCCAGTGTTATTAAGTTGCAAATGTGTGTGTGTGTGTGTGTGGCTATCTTGGGTCCTAATTACCGAACGGAAATGGTAGAAAAATATTCCCTGAACTTGAGGCGGTTTCTAATTAACAAAAGTAAGGAGATTACCGGATGCTGTTTTGCCTGCCTAGGGGAAATGCAATTTCTGCAGAACGTGGCGCTAAAATATAACATAATCAGATTGATGGTGGCCCCCGTACTTAAGGCCAGTAGCTGGTGAGCCAGCTGCTTAGATATGGCAATGGTGAATCCAGAGCGAAGCATCACATCGTACCAATTGGCTGTTGTACGTGCGGCGCGTAAATTCAATTTCAGTAGCAGCCACAAAACGAGACTCGCGGTATGCAGCTTGATGGATGATCAACGCCGCTAAGCAAATTATGCCGAACGATACGCATGCGCTCGAGCCATCATCATCATCCACATCGAAGTCTGGGAAAGGCGCAATCAAAAATCGCTGAGACTGAGATCGGAGCAGGTAAGGCTTGAAATTGATTTAGCCACCTCAGGCAGCTGACCTTACTACTGTTTTTACGCCTTAAGCAGAATCTCATCAAGACGTAATGACAACAATTGATCAATCGAGCCAATGCACAGTGGTTGAAAATGACAATGTAAAGGCACGAAGTGGTAAAGTAAGCTCGCATAATACCAATATGAAAATTGTCCTAGTATTTATTACATCTAGCTTACAAACAGGGTTTGAAGTCGATCGATACAAAAAAAAAAAAATACATTTTCAGTTAATTTTTCATGTGTGCGAATATAATAAAGTCTGTAAAATACGTGTTCAATGATTTCGTATACTTTGCTTAAAAAACCGAAGTCGATCAGATAAATAAAAAATTTTAAAATTTTACTACTGCTGCATTCTGTCTCTTAACATTTAGGCTGTGCGTAGATAGCCATTCAGTCAATCAGTCAGAGGAGAATGCAAACCACAAGTTAGTGTTGTGAAACCCATCGATAGCGCTATCGATACTACCAATGGTTGTGAGTATGGCCAACCATCGATTGTTGTGACCCCCCCCCATCGATAGTATCGGAGTAAAAAAACTCATTTCTAGAAACAACTTTGTGTAATAAGGTAAGAGTACAACTTGTAACTTATCATATTTATGCGGTTTCGCTCGCATTTGAGTGGATTTTTCCTTATGGAGCGCTGAATATTATGTTTGATCCGATCGACTGGAAAAAATAGAACACGTTTTCTGTAACAATGTAACCCCAAATTTTCCAGATTTTCCAAAATTTGGCACAATTTTGTTATGTGAAGCTTTGAAAATAGGTTTGGAGATAGTTGGATGAAAAACAAAAGAGTTGCATACAACAGTTTTCCGAGATTGTTCGTACCTTCTAAAGATATCTAGTAGTAGAGGTATCTAGTAAGGAATTATAAAGATCGGATGAACGATACTCAAGTTATGGTTATGGTTAGGTTTTGTGTTAACTGGCCGTTTGAATCGTGAGCAAATGCGAGTGTAAGGCTGCAGAGTATGTTATAGTCGGGCTTTACCGACTTTCTTTCTTGTTGATCATATTTTCATGGGGAAGCAATCAAATTGAACTAATATAAACCAATCTTAAATTTATTCATAATCCATTTCCAGATATTGTGCCATTTTTTTCATTTGGATACGTTTTGTTGTTAGATTACCTTAGTTTGCGGTCTCTTCTAAGCAGGGATGCCAGCCGCTCTAGTATAAGGACTGGTTCGGTGCAGTGGTTCACAGTTTTTGAACCGCCGGTTTGGATCATTACTTGGTTTTTGGTGCTAACTAAGCCGCGGTTTTGGTTCGGTTCAGTGGTTCACCCTTAAACTATTATACATTTTTTGAAGGCCCATTACCGTTTCGAATTTCCGAAAATTAGGATCTCCAAAGTGAATTTGTGACTCTTTGCAGACTATGGTAATTGAACTTGAAAATAATTAAATAAGTGCTTCTTATTAACGTTAAATATTGTTCAGAATATAGAGAATATCTTTCTGTAGAGGAAATGGGACACTCACACAAATCAATTGGCAATTTACAAGAAAGAATTGTAGTCTGATAATAGGTTTAAGTAGAGAGGTCTGTGAACAATTGCAGTAGATGTACGGGATCACATGTTTTAAAATGTTCGAATGAAACTTATCTTAGCCAATCGATAAAACTTCCCAAAATTTACAAATATCATGTCTGAGGGTGGTAAAACTCGTTAGTGAACTGACCCGCACCGTTTTGCTTAGTGGTTTTCGGTTCGCTTTAGCATTTTCGAAAGAACGCCACTTCGGTTTTGCGTTTCGGCTTATCAGCTGCAATAAGCAGTTCGGTTCGGTCCTGAACCGGTTTGTATAGCTGCTTCTAAGGCTAGAATGAGTTTTAAAATATTGCACAAGACACCATAAGAAACTATGTGATTGCAATTAACTGTATGTTTTTGCTCTATAACACACTGCCACGAAATTCAACTGTTTTTAATGATTGGGAACGGGGCCAATGAATTATGAAACTAGAGGCATCACACACTACAGCTACAACATCTGTGGCTGGTTAAAAAAAAGATGAGAGCTAAAATTTTGGAAAATTCACCAAAGATGAAGGGAGTTAACACAATTGTTATTCCAAATTTCCACCTCCAATGGAAAAGCGTTAAGTACCCCGCCTGAAAAACCGCGATAGTGGGTACCACATTTGACAGCAACCATTATCGAGTCCATATAGGCCATAAACTTGAGATGAAAATAGACCAAAACTGGCCGTCACGCCAGTCCAAATTTTGGCTTATATCTTTACCTCCTTATGATCGATGTCATTGGCCTTGTTCACCAGCATGCCTCAAACACTAAAAATTGTACATCAAACATCATCCATCAAATAAAGTTGTTTGGCATATGCTGAACGGCTGTAATGGAATTTTTTAGTTAGTCCATCCATTTTTATCCATCAGAATCACATAAACGGGCAATCATGAATGCACACCAAATTCGTTCACCACAAAAATTGAATTAGATCCATCGATTTCTTGTCATCGATTTGTGCTGGTGAACAGGGCCATTGTTTTTGCTGATTGTAGTGCTACTTGACTGCTATCCAAATATAAGAGAAAAACTTTTGAAAAATTCAAGATTTCCTTTTTTATACCCTTGCAAAGGGTATTATGATGTTGCCCAGAAGTTTGCAGCGCATAGAAATATTCATTTCCGACCCCAAAAACTATATATATTCTTGATCAGGGCGTCGAGCTGGGTCGATTGAGCTTTGTTCGTCCGTCTGTCTGTTTATAAGCAAAACTAGTCTCTCAGTCTTAAAGCTATCGATCTGAAATTTAGCACAGAGTCTTCTTTTTATCACACGCTGCTAATATGTCGGAACCGTCCGGTTCGGATGACTATATCTTATAGCTGCCATAGCAACCATCGGTCAAAAAATGGGTGATGTCTGTCTAGAAAATCTTTTTGGTTTTCAATGTTGGCGTCCTTAAACTCGTGCATTCTTAATATTATATGCTTTCAAACATATTTGCAAATTTTGGTCAAGATCGGATGACTGTATCTTATAGCTGTCACAGGAACCATCGGTCAAAAAATGGGTCTTAGTGAGAAAAACTTTTTTGTTTTCCATGTTAGCGTCCTCAAGCTCGGCCTCAGGCTATTAAATGCTTTAAAACAGATTTGCAAACTTTGATCAAAATCGGATGAATATATCTTATAGCTGCCATAGGACCGATCGGTCGAAAAATGGGTCTCAGTGAAAGAAACTTTTTTTGTTTTCAAGTAAATCGTTCTTAAGGTCGGTGATTATTAATATTAAACTCTTTCAAACTAATTTGAAAAAGTTTATCGACATCGGGTGACCATATCTTATGGTTGCCATAGGATCGATCGGTCGAAAATGGGTCTTAGTTAGAAATTTTGTTTGTATTTAATGTTAGCGTCCTTAAACTCGCTGATTACTAATTATACTCTGTACCGAAGGTACATAGAGTATATTAAGTTTGTGCAAAAGTATGAAACAGGAAGAAGGAATCGTTTCCGACCCTATAAAGTATATATATTCTTGATCAGCATCAACAGCCGAGTCGATATAGCCATTTCCGTATGTCCGTCCGACCGTCCGTCCGTCTGTCCGTCCGTCCGTATGAACGAAGAAATCTCAGAGATGGTAAGAGATAGAGGTTTGACATGTATGGGACATATATTTCTTATACTTGCAGGCAGATCAAGTTTATTTTCAATTTTTGCCACGCCCCCTCCCGCCCCCGCAATTTGGAAAAAACTTCATATCTCCTACAGTTTTGGAGATAGATCGTTCATTCCTTCTAGAGATACCTTGTAAACAAAATTATTTATCGATTTGCTGAAAGAATGATAAAGATCGGATGAACGATACTCAAGTTATGGGCAAAAAACGGCCAGTTAACACCACCCACCAACTTGTTTTGTCTATTAGTTTGGAACTTGCTCTCAGTTTCATTTCGCTTTGACATTGGAATTCTGTACTTACTTTAATCTTGAGTCAGGAGGATCATTTGATACAAGCCTGTTAGGATTGTTGCAATCCTTTCGTACTTGGAATTTCAATCCGAAGGTAAAAATTAAATCAATTTTTTTGAGCTTGGCTTTAGGTCGCCTTTTGTTTTGTGTAATACATACACATTTTTTGTATGTGGAGCCGTGAAAATGAGTTTAGAGCTAATCGCTGGGTAGTAAACTTTCGTTTTCCACCAAGGGTGGTGAATTTTCCGAAAGATCTTGGAAAGTGAGTTTAAACCTGATCGGATGAAAACAGTTTTCCGGTAATTCTCCGAATTTGGGGGTAGATTTTCCAAAATTTGAAAGTAACTTTTTTTGCTTTTACTTTGAAAATGAGTTTGGAGTTTGAGTTTCCACCGAGGGGGCTGTATTTTCATTTAATTTATTCAAAATCTAATTTTTTCGATCTAACGATGTTGCACCCAATCGATGTTTCCACAACTCTATTACAAGTGTCTGTTGGTGTCATTGGACCGAAAATTGTCGCTTTTGTAAACATAAAACATTAACATTTCGTTACGCTTGATTTCCAATTTGGCCCAGTGTGCAGCTCTGAGCTAAGTTAATGGTTATGATGATGAGATTGGTGGTCGGAGTCTGAGAGAGCGCGGGCACCTTGTTGTGAAATCAGTTTATATTAAAATGTAATTTAGTTGCGGTTCACTTACCCTGCTCTTCATCAAAGTTTTTGGTGGATAATTGGAACAGAGCATCGAGCGGTGTATCGCCACCAGCCTCAGGCTTCTTCTGCGAGGTGCCGGTGACGTTACTCACAACGACAGGTGGCTGCTTCTCTGGCTGCGTGGGTGAGCAGTAGTCCGTGCTGCCGTTGCTGCTACTGGAACGCTGCGAACGCTCGGAGCTACCATCTTCGGAGGGTATAATGGCGGGATCCATGCTCATTTGTCGCAATATTTGAGCCTGTGCCTGGAAATGCTCCTGCAGCTGACGCTGATAGTCCCAGGCCAAACGCTGTTCATAGCTATGGAGCAGAGCAGGCGATAGAAACGGATGCAATCCGGGTGGGCAGTGGAGCAAAGGTGCGGCGGCTGGCGCCTGTAGACGTTCCTGGAGTAACACGGTGCTGGGCGCGGGATTGGTGGTGGTGGCGGCTGCTGGGCGTTCATCATGGCCGCGACCCAATATATCCGCTATGGAGAAACTCTTGATGCGTATGCCCTCACCGGGCTGACTCGTTTTGATGGGACTACGTAGAGTTCTGAGCCGTTTAACGTTCGTTGATCTCACTGACGGCGGTGGACTGGGCGAACCTACCGAGATTTCGGACACAGCCGGACTGCTGCAGCTACGCGAGGTAGTCATACCGTTGGGACTGGATGCAAGTTGCGGCATCTTAGCACATTTTGGCGTCGGCAAAACACGCGGCAACACGAAACACGGCAACACAAGCACAACGTGCAACGTTCAACACCAAGACACAGCAACAACGAAAATGGCTCGTGCAGGGGGCTACGTTTTTCGAGGAACTGTGCTCTCTGGCCGTGGTCTCTCTCTCTCTGTTCAGCTGAACCGGTTTGTGGCGAGCGCCAAACTTGTTTGACGTCACAGACGCAGCTGCGCAGTCTAATTGGAAACGCCAGCTGGCTCTCCCTCTCTCGTCCAAGAGGCGGGCCCGAGAGCGGACCAATCAAAGCGTCGGCAGACTTTTTCATCAATTTGTACAATTTGACTTGCTCCCTCACTCGCTCTCGCTCTCTTTTCGTTTCCACGCGGCTGACTGCGTTAATTATCGTAATTGCTGACGCTCTCGTTGCCCTGGGTTTGGCCTGGCCCAGCTGCTTGCTGGCGCACTCAATTGTCATCAATAATGATGTCTAGTTTTCAGACTCAAAGCGTTAACGTCTAGTACCGTTTTTCTATTTTCGCCGCTGATGTATTCGCTGACTTTAAATTCAAGTTGAGGCTCGCAGAGAAGGTTTGCCCCATTCTCAGTCACTTGGCACACATCCACACATCCCCCCCCTCCTTTAGTTACGCTGCTGCCACATTGCATTTAAATTGATTGCAGTAAATCAACTTTGCTCCGTTTGCCATATTACGTATGCGCCCTGTGCACACTTATGTATGTATGTATGTGTGTGAGTTTGTTTGTCTCTTTGTCAGTGTCAGCTTTTTATTCAATTTTGCTTCGCCGTTTGTCCTGGTTTTTTTTTTTTTATTTCGCCGTATCTTTTGCATGCAAATGTCTATTTAACTGCAATGCGCCCTTCGTGAATGTGTGAATTCAGCTAAGTGAAATGATGTAACTGTTGAACCGGAATCGATAATCGTCTTTCCAATTACCCTATCGAAATGCAGGGACCCAAAGATTTTACTGATCAGCTAAATCGAGGCAAGAACCTAAATTGATCAAAAACAAATAAAGGGTGATCCATTAAGATGTTTTTCTTTGTTTAATTTCAAATAAAACACAAAAAATGGAATTGGATGGAGGAATCTTTATTATGGACTGACAGAACTATTTGAGACATTTACTTTTTAAATGGTCCAATTTTGGATCACTCTTTTCAGCATTGCTACACACACACAGGCACATTTCTGGCTCAATGGATGCGTCAACAAACAAAATTGTCGCATTTGGACTGATGAGCAACCCAAAGAGACTCTCGAAATACCGTTACATTCATAAAAATGCAGCGTTTGGTGTGGTTTATGGGCTGGCGGAATCATCGGACCGTATTTGTTAAAAAATTAGGGCGGACAGTGGCGAGCGCCACTTTTTGTTACCTGAAATTGAAGTCCTTAATGTCGGCGACATTTGGTTTCAGCAAGACGGTGCTAAGGCACACACAGCGCTCGAAACAAGAGCTTTAGTCAGAAATCATTTCGTTGAGCAGTTTATTTCGCTCTCCGCAACTGTCAACTGGCCGCCTAGATCATGTAATATCACACCACTAGACTTTTTCTTAAGGGGTTACGTGGAGTGAAAAGTCTTCGTCGTTAAGCCAGCTACGATTCAAGACTTGGAAGCTAAAATTACTCGCGTAATTCGCGAGATACTCGTACCAATGCTGGAAGAGAGTGGGGGGGGGGGGGGGGGGGGTGTCGGGTACAGCGCTTTTACTTGTTTTACATGGCATGGCTATACGATGTATTCATCCAATTTTAATCAAACTCGACACAACTGTGACGAAGTAGTTATTTTCATAACTGGAAAGATTAAAGACGCTTCCATTGAAAACAAAAACGGGAAGGCCAAGCAAACTTCGTCAGTGCCGAGTTTAAGAACGCTTTCATAAAAATCTAAAAATTTTCTAACTAAAACCCATTTTCCAACAGATAAACATCTGATTTCCACCCAATTTCGCGAATCTTTTTGAAAACATATCAAATTAACAATCGCGGAGTTTAAGAACGATAAAATTGAAAATAAAAATGTTTTTCTCTCTAAGACTCATTTTTCGACCGATCAGCCTTAAGATATAGTCATCCGATTTCGACCAAATTTTTCAAATTAGTTTGAAAGCGTTTAATATTAATAATCATCGACCTCAAGAACGATTTACTTGAAAACGAAAAAAATTTGTTCACTAAGACCCATTTTCCGACCGATCGGTCCTATGGCAACTATAAGATATATTCATCCGATTTTGACCAAAGTTTCCAAATCTGTTTGAAAGCATATAATATTAATAATGGCCGAGTTTAATCACGTTAACATTGAAAACAAAAAAGTTCTTACTAAAACCCATTTTTCGACCTATGGTTCCTATGGCAGCTATAAGATATAGTGATCCGATCCTGTCGGTTCCGACATATTAGCAGCGTGCAGTAAAAAAAAGACTCTGTGCAAAATTCCAGCTCGATAACTTTAAAACTGAGAGACTAGTTTGCGTAGAAACAGACGGACACACAGACAGACAGACGGACGGACAAAGCTCAATCGACTCAGCTCGTCGCCCTGATCAAAAATATATATAGTTTATGGGGTCGTTGCAAACTTCTGGTCAAAATTCTAATACCCTTTGCAAGGGTATAACAGTTTTTCTCACTAAGACTCATTTTCCAACCGATCGGTCCTATGGCAGCCTTAAGATATAGTCATCCGATGTCGACCAAATTTCGCGAATCTATTTGAAAGCATATAAAATTAGTAACACTAAAAGCAAAAAAAATTTTTACTAAGACCAAAGATTTACACACAAAGAAAACAATATTGGAGAAACAAAACGTCAGAGCTAAACGAAACGTGTTGCGGCCCTGCTAAATTGCACACGCAAAATGTAGAATTCAGAAAAGCTACACGTAAATGTAGGATTTCAATATCTAAACGATTCGTGTAGAAAAGCTAAATGCTGCGTGGGCAAAAGCAAAGTCTACGCGAAATTGGATAATCAGATTATTTCCAAAAACCTTTTTTGTAATTTTTCATGCAGCAATCTGAATACCACACGAAAGTGTAGGTTTTGGAACTTTTGAATTACAATCAAGCAAAAATTAGAGTATGTTTTCAATACGAGTACATCTTACTCAATACAAGTAACACATTAGATGCCTTGCCTCAGAGGCGCTGCGTAGCTCAGCCGTCTAAGGCGTCGATCCAACCGTGTTTTTCAGTCCAAAGGGCCCCGAGTTCAAATCACCCCACAGTAAGTAAAACAAGAAAGAAAGTCGGTCAAGCCCGACTATAACATACTCTGTGGAGGGGGGTGGAGTTAACTGGTAACCGTTTTTTGCCCACAACTTGAGTATAGTTCATTCGATCTTTATCATTCCTTCATAAATAATTTTGTTTACAAGGTATCTCTAGAAGGAACGAACGATCTATCTCCAAAACTGTAGGAGATATGACGTTTTTTCCTAATTGCGGGGGCGGGAGGGGGCGTGGCAAAAATTGAAAATAAACTTGATCTGCCTGCAAGTATAAGAAATATATGTCCCATACATGTCAAACCTCTATCTCTTACCATCTCTGAGATCTCTTCGTTCATACGGACGGACAGACAGACAGACGGACAGACAGACAGACGGACAGACGGACATGGCTATATCGACTCGGCTGTTGATGCTGATCAAGAATATATATACTTTATAGGGTCGGAAACGATTCCTTCTCCCTGTTACATACTTTTGCACAAACTTAATATACTCTATGTACTCTATGTACAAAATTATTTATCGATTTGCTGAAGGAATGATAAAGATCGGATGAACGATACTCAAGTTATGAGCAAAAAAGGCCAGTAAACACCCCCCACCCACCCACCCATCGCCACAGCATTCTATTGAACGGCAATATTAGTGAGAGAGAGAGTGAAACTTAGAGATGAGCTCGTATAACTCGTGAGCAAGTGCGAGCTGCGACGTTAAGGGTACAGAGTATGTTATAGTCGGCCTTGACCGACTTTCTTTTTTGTTTTTCTCTGTCAAACTAAAACCAAGATTATAATCTTAAAACAAGACGAAACGGTGTCAGAATTCGACAGAGACGAGATAATCTTAACCAAAAATTATATTCTCAATTTAAATCTTAATCCATCAATATAGAACTAAGATCGTTTATACCCGGCCTTAAGATGAAACAATCTCATTTTTTAATATGAAAAAAAAAGACGAAAATAAATTAAGCATTTTTTATTTTTAGGTGATGGGTGGGAAAGGGTGGTGTGATTTGGTTGGTTTAGTTAATTGTTTTTGTTATTAACATTTTCTTCTTATTGAAAAACTTATAAAAATAGTAAATTATTAATCCGCCGATACTGGGACTTAAGCTTAGTACCTTCTGCGCACTGGAAAACCTACACCACCACTTTACTATCGAGCGGCAACTGTTAGGCCCAACCAGTTGCAGTATAAGAGCAGAGATTTTCGCAGCCTGAGTTCTTATACTGCGCTTATTAATTGACGCCCTACGGCAAAATCGACTAATCGGCCGTGTCAATGTGTTATTGACCGAAGAGGTCGTGGTTCGAGTCCCAGGAGAGGTGGGTTGCAACTGTTTGAAACCACGTAATATTAACAATACCCGAGGTTAAGGACGTTAACATTGAAAACAAAAAAGTCGCCCTGATCCAGAATATAAATAGTTTATGCGGTCGGAAATAAATATTTTTGTGCGTTGCAAACTTTTGGTCAAAATTACAATACCCTTTGCAAGAGTACAAAAACTTTGCTCATACGGGGACTTGATCCTAGAGCTCTACTTTTTCTAAGCGAATGTCTTGTCCGTTCAATCAACTGAGTTCATTCTTAACTTTGGTTTCGACGCTACGTCTTGCTTAAGGCTAAAAGTAGAGTGGGCTATCGTCCGTGTGTTCAGTATTTGAGAAGTCCCCAGTAAAGTAAGTAAAAAAAAAATTGTTAATGCTTATTTAAACAGTGCTTAGATAAAACTGGGTGGTGAGTGATGTGATGGGTTGGTGGGGGTGGTTGGGTGGTTGCGGTAGACCAACAACAACCACCGTTAGTCGGGCGTCTCTGCCACCAGTATATGTGAAGGTGACGGCTGTGTAAAATCGAAATACTATACAAATTAAAGATCATGACTGCCTCGCCTATCGTCGCTTTGAACTTTGCCTGCGCTTCTTTTCGCTTTCAATGCCATTTCGGTGTTGCCTGGCATTTGCATTTGACGCTAGCTTCAGCTGCTATGCTAGTACGTTTCCTTCGCAAGATGGTCGTGCGGTTCGATTAATGCCTGCACTTGACTGACTTAAATTGTTTCGGTTTCATTTCGCTGTTTACTCGTGCATTCAATTCAGCTAAACTTTGGCGCCTGGCAACGGGTACGCGGTGTGGTCCTCTACGTATTCGAAATCAATTATAAAATGCCACTTAATTGGGCGCCTCAATAGACGCGACACGCCCTGTCAATCATAATTAGAGCGCGCCCCTAGTCCACCACTCGAGGCACTCGGGGCATTCGACACGCCTCTAATTCTGCAAATTCATAAGCCAAATGTATCGGTCCTCATGTGTACCTATATCCTTTCATTAGTCAGCACAAGATGGCGTTCGTGGTGTGGTGTGGCATGTTCATTAAAACCTCATAAATAGCTAAAGTGTTTATTGTCATCTGCATCTGGCGAAACCCAAATCCCCGGGGCTCTTCGGTGTGGTATTTGTATACATTGTCATTGTAGGGAGCGGGGAGAGAAGGGAGGAGGGAGCGCAGGGATTCAGTTGGTAATAAAGTCATTGCTGTTGTTGTCAAATTTGTCACGCCCCTTGGCGGCTATGAAGTTGGCTGCCGGCAATGCATTAATGTCGCCTTTTGTTTTGCCCGTTCCGAAAATGATGAAGTTGTGCCATGTCGTTGTCAACAATCAACACCGAAACCCAGAGCGAACCGAAATGCATGCCAATTAAAGTCAGCTCGCAGCGATCCTGCCGCCTCAGCTGCACCCAACAAAATCTGTGACGAATCCACTTATAACTGCGGGCTTCGTGATCGTGATCCTCGCTCACACGCCTCTCTGAGTGGCCGTCCGGCCACCTGATCATCAAACATCTTTGACACCTTGGGACAGCTGTCAACATTTTGCCAACTCATTATGCAGATTTCGACCACAAATAAGACGCAAAGATGTCGCAGGCAATCACATCCGGCGACAATGATTGTCAGAGTTCTAGTACGGAACGGAATGGTTGCAAATTGAGCTCCCAATTCAAGTTCAAAATTACCGATTTTTTTCAGAGTGCACTTAAGTGGTCCGATCAGAAGAAGCCACAAGAAAACATAACGAAACAGAAAATGACACCAAAGTTCTGGGGCTACCGCATACAGATTATGATCCCAAAAAAAAAAAAAAAACAACAACAAAAAGTGCCGCGCCTTGGGGCAAGCAATGGCAATTTGTATATCTTTGTGATAAATCAAAACATTATCAATAATAAAATCGGTAGCCGTTTGCCACTTGGAAGAAGCGTTTGAGGCAAATTTTGTCGGCTTTTTGTTGTGGTCAAGAAACAAACGAAAATCGAAAAAACCAAAAATCATTTCTGAGTGCTCGTGTGTAATTTGTATGCAAATTCAACTGATGAAGCCTAATGTCTGGCGAAAGGTAGATACAAAAGAAAGAAATTGGTTAGGGAAGGGGGGCCCCACCAAAGTGACACCCATTAACACTTTTGTAGTTGTATAGAAGCTGTGAAACTTTTGATTTTCACAATTTCTGCTGCCCTCTTATCGATGATGTAGCGGTACGGCCAGTGGAACTGGCGTCAACTTATTGCCATCAAACGAATTAAGTGGCCACAAAACGACATGGAACTTGAGCCGCGGGCAAGCTGAGCAAATTCCACACACTGCAGATGCTGATGGCGGCTAGCTGGCTGGATGGATGGAGGGATGGATGGATGGTCGGATGACTGGAGGCACCTACGTGTGTGTTCTGCACGAGAAGCTTCTAAGTGGCTGATTGGGAATGAATATGGCGGCTTATTGTGTGTGATCTTATCGTGATATAATTTGAAAGCTTTCGGTTGAGGGTTATATAAAAAATCCCAAGATTTGAGATTTCAATATACGAAAGCGATACGAGAACTAACTCACTTAACAAGCTAATATTGGGAAAAAGTTTTGTTGCTGTAAGTGAAATGTGAAGGCTGTAAGAGTTGGACAGAAACAGCTAAGACTTACAAATACGTTATGTCTTGCTGGCATAAACTCAGCTATTCAAGACTGTTGTCGATTTCGATATCGATGAAATCATGCAGAATATGAATTGGATAATGTTCCCAAACCGATTGTGAATTTACGTTTTAATTTCCATACATAATTCAAATTTCTTACTGAAAAACGATTTTGTGTTTGTTTGAATACAGCGGTGGTTGGCGTGATTGGTGGGCAGGGGGGGTGTCGGTTAACTTTTTTTGCTCAAAACTTGTGAATCGTTCATCCGATTAAAAAATGTTGATTACTAGATATCTCTAGAAGGTACGAATAATCTATCTTCAAAGCTGTGACGTTTTTTCCAAATTGCGGCGGCGGGAGGGGGGGGGGTGTCAATAATTGAAAGTAAACTTGATCTGCCTGCATATATAAGAAATATATGTCCCATACATGTCCAATCTCTAACTCTTACCATCTCTGAGATCTGTGCGTTCATACAGACGGACAGACAGACAGACGGACAGAAGGGCATGGCTATATCGACTCAGCTGTTGATGCTGATCAGGAATATATATACTTTATAGGGTCGGAAATGATTCCTTCTCCCTTTTACATACTTTTGCACAAACTTAATATACTCTGTGTACCTTTGGTACAGAGTATAAAAATAGACGAAAGCTAACTTCGGCTCGACCGAAGTTTATATACCCTTGTGGCTAGATGGCGCCACTACTTTGAGCATATGCTTGCCAGTTTGTTTTATGGCAGCTATACGATATATTCATCCGATTTTGACCGAACTCCCCAAAATTGTGTGGAGACTGATAATATTCACAACTGGAAGGTATAAAGACGCTACCATTGAAAACAAAAAAGTTTTTCTCGATAGTTCCTATGGCAGCTATATGCTATAATATTGATCAGTAACCAGCTTGGGAGCGATAACATTGAAAACAAAAAAGTTTTCCATACTAAGATTTTTTTTCAAATATATCTTTTGTGTGGCAGCTATACTATATAGTTGCCCGATTTTCATATGACTTGGTGGAATTATGTGAAAGCATAGAAAAATTAGAAAAACGAGGTTTGGGGACGTTTGCGTTAAAGACAAAAAGTTTTTCTCACCTAAACTACTTTTTCGACCGATGGTTTTTATGGCAGCTAGATGCTATAGTCATCCGATCCGGTTCCGACAAATGTGCAGCGTATTTGTACCAAAAGGCTTCGTGCAAAGTTTGGTTAAAATAGCTTTAAAACTGACGGAGGAGATAGCATAGAAACAGACGGACAGACGGACCTACAGACGGACATGGCTATATCAACTCAGCTCGTCATGCTGATCAAGAATATATATACTTTGTGTATATGGGCATTTCCAAACTGACGTGACGTTACGTTCGTACGAAAAAATGTTTTTAAAAAATATGAAAATCTTGGATTTTTAAAAAGATTGTTCTATATTTGGGTAGCAATTCAGTAGCACTATAATAAGCAAAAACAATGACATCAATCGATCATAAGGAGTTAAAGATATAAGCAAACATATATTCTGGCGTGACGTTACATAAAACGGAAGTTGGTTTTGACTTGTATTAGAAAAATGCAAAACTCTGCGAATTGGGCAATGCTTTTTGTATAGAAATTTTTTTTGGTATGATTTGAAATAATACAAGTTTATTTTCCAGGTTATCTTATTCAAAAATGTTTGCCCAATTTTTTTTTATTTGCATATCTGACGTGACGTTACCTGACGTTACGTTACTTAAATTTCCTCATTATATTTATGTTGTTTTTGTTATAATATAAAGCAAATACTTACAGCTAATTGCAAACGTATAGTTTCTTAAGGTGTCTTCTGCACTATTTTTTAACTCTTTGTACCCTTAGAAATAGTTTAGAGACCAAAAATCAATGCAATCTAAAGGCATTTTTATGACAACAAAACAAAATTGAGAAAAAGGGCGCTTGCGCGACTTTGCATTAGAAAATCTCGAAATGGGTTATGAACTTATTTAAAGTTGGCTAATATTAGATCATTTTGATTATATTTTGACTGAAAAAATGATAAAAAAAGTGTTTTTAAGTACATTGAATTTTTTGGTCTTGGTGGACTTTTCTGTGGAAATGCCCATATATACTTCTATGCGTTACAAACATCTAGACAATTTTAATATACCCTCTACAATGGTATACAAATGAGATTGTTTCATCTTACAGTCGAGTATAAGCGTTCTTTATTTAAGATTGGTGGATTAAGATTAAAATTGCGAATATAATCTTGGAATAAGTTTATCTTGAATTCTTTAGATTAATTTTTTTCCTAGTGTAGTTGATTTTACATCTAAAAGAGCTCTTTACTAAGGTATGCGAAATAAGTCACCTTATAAATCTTATGATCTGCTGTCAGAGCTTTGCTAATCAGTTTTTAACAATGTTAAGCTCAAGACTCTATAAGGTGCTTGTAGTTTTATTAAAAAGCTCATGCGCCTTGTATTATAGAACGTAATCATTGAGCTTACATAATAAGTTTTTGACTTCGTACATGTGCTTACAGGCTTATAATTAAAAAAGATTTTTCGCCATATGCTTTAGGCAATAAAAAAGTGAAGTTTGATTCATAAACTGTAGATTCTGCAGGAATGTTTCGAATCCATTACCTCTCTAATGAAGAGCGAGCTAAAATATCGCCATATCTACAGGAATTTGCTTCCGAAATGGCGAGAAGCTATTTTGAAATACAAAAGTATTTAAATGATCCCGAAAATCACAGAAAAAGGCCTCATTTTGGAAGCCCGCCATTGTTGAAAAAACGTAATAAAAAAAGATTAAAAAGAAAAGAATTAAAGAAAACCTAAGTGCAGGCCATATTTCCCACGAACTACTAGCTCTCCCAGTATCGAAGCGTCGTGTGCAGCATATTTTACGTCAATTGGCACAAAGTTGCCCGTATGCACTAAACTTTAGGACTTAGAGTGGCAAAGTATTATCTTTAGTGATGAAAAAAGTTTAATTTCGATAGTCAGGATGGGTATCAATATTATTGTCGGGATATACGGACGCCAAAACAAGTAAGAAAGTCACGCAATTTTCAAGATGTTTCGCTTATGGTGTGGGCTGCATTTGGCTTTGCTGGAAAGAGTTCCATATGATTTGTAACACATAAAATTAATTGTAGAAATTTGAGTATTGCCGGCTCTAGGTAAATGTTAGTTTTGTTGCTGATGTTTGATACTTGCTGATAATTGGTCTAGAGTTGTTATAGCTGGATTTGATGTTTGCATATCCCATTTTTGTGGTGGTTAATGCTTACGGCGGGCCTACCGTTATTTGTAACGTTGATAGTTAGCGACCTTTCTAAATTGTAGAAATTTGAGTATTGCCGGCTCTAGGTCCTCTAGGTCCTTTTGACCTAGAGCCGGCAATACTCAAATTTCTACAATTTAGAAAGGTCGCTAACTATCAACTTTACATAAAATTAATTTTGAAAAGTATGTCGAACTATTTGACAAAGTTTTTGTGATTTTGGACAAGAATATTTCAGAGATTCTTGAACATTCCAACAGGACAATGCTGCGTACCACGTTTCAAAACGCACTAAACTATTTTCTAAAGAAAAACAAATAGCGGGTTTGATGTGGCCCGCAAAAGGTCCAGATCTTAATTCCAATGAAAAATTTTTGGGAGATAATTTCTAACAAAGTCTACATGCATGGGAGGCAAGTTAACACGTTAAAAGAACTTAAAAAGTCAATTATCGTAGATTGGGCTATATTGGATGCATCAATTCTTCGAAACTTGGTTAATTCAATGCTAGGACGTAAATTGAAGGTTATTAACAGTAATGGAGGACATTTTTAGGTATATTAAAAAAATCACGGCGACTAAACCTTATTAAAATTGCAAAATTCTGAAATTATCAGTTCACTTATTTCGTTCTGAAAAATCTAAATTTATTTTTATTAAAAGTATTATGATTTCATTAAATCTTTTAAGAATTGGAATTGAGTTGTTACTTCGTCAAGTTGAAAGAAAAAATAAAAATATTTGAATATATTTCCAGCTTTAGTATATATCATAAATTATGAGATTGTAAGGTGACGTATTTCGCATACCTAAGCTAAATCGTTGTTTTGGAAATAAATGTGAAATAAACGCATAGAAAATTGATTCGAGCGGATGCAACAACTCGTTAATCTTTTTCATTTCAAATATAGCATTTATTTTGGTTGCAGATCCACACTCATCTGGATCTCTTTTACGTCAACTCGATGTAAACTGCCACAAAACAAATAAAATGAATCAATTCTTTGTGTTTTTCCACTGGATCTCATTTTAATGTTGCTTTTCATAATTTACAACTTCATTAACGATCGCGTTTCGTATCGCAACGAATCATAAAATTTCATTCATGAATCAGAAAGTTTATACATGTTGCGCTTCTTGGATTGTTTGATTTGAAATTCGCCGCATCACCATCAACTTGGCTGTTGGAGTGAATGGGGAAACAATAACAAATTGCTTTCAGTGCGCTTAGCTTGGTATATTTGTACTCTTTCTTTTTACTTTTTTGTTTTAATTTTTTGCTGTATCATTTCCATTTCGTCTGTGTATTATCCTTTGGCAAAGTCCCCGAGTGGCGGCCTGTCGGCATTAAAGAGCCTCAGCCCGAGGTGTCGGCTGTAAGCTAATTGGACGTATGTTCAAAGGTGCCGCCAACAAATTAAGTATGAGTTACCAATTTAGCTTTTATATCTCTATCGCACACACACACACACACACACAGTGCATCACTGCGTTGCGGATGTGACTGTGCCGAACGCCGCTTGGGGGGCACTATTGCAAAACAACTAACCCAGAGAGTGGCTTGTCTCTGCTCTCCTAACTGGTTCCACAGTTCTCTTTCTCTCCACACTCAGAGTTGTAATTGCAGTCCTTTGATTGCATTTGTGTGCCAAGCCAGAATTGTTTACATTTATCATAATCAGCGCTGGGCCAGAGAAGTCGTTTGTAACCGCCGCGAGGGCAACTTTTCCTGCTTTGGCCACACGGCGCCAACCTAACTGGACGGGCTCTCTGAGTGCGAGGGCAGCCAGCACTTGATCGTGTGATCTGTCCTCCTCTGAAGTGGAAAATGTTGAGTAATTGCTGACAATATGGCTGAGCAGGAAGGGCGGACAAGAAATGAGGATAAAGAGAAGCGGAAGGAGTTGGAGTGGAGTAATCATACCTACAAAAGATTCCCCAAAACCCTATGCATACTTTAAGGGGCTAGCGTGCAATAATCTTAAATAGTAGACGGGGCCCCACCGTTTATATAAAACCATAATTAAGACTAAATCAATATGCTCGCTTTAGAGACCAGTTTCCAAAAGCCCCGTTACCGAGGTTAATAATTAAGTCTAAATGTATTTCACATTCAATTATCTTGGGTGGTTACAATTTATATATTACGCTTAAAGAATAGCTAAGCTTGTTTTTTTTTTTTAAACTATTTCAATAGCCATTTATTACCTTGATATGATATTGTGGCCTTCAGGGGCCCTAGGTTAAGACTACTCTATAATTTTCCAGCTTAATCTAGGCTAATTATTTCACTGGGATTTCCACGAATTGCTTTTAGATCAACAATGAATAACACTAGGCAACAAGGTCCAGTATATTAAAGGGTTTTGGGAAGGGTGAGGGCGCGTTTTGTAAAGGACCTATACTTTTGATTTGATAATATCGTATCGTACGATATTCTTAGCCTTAAAATAGAATGTTGCAACAAATTCTACGATTTTCTGAAGCAAAGTTTTGAATAAATGTGCTAGATGTGACTTTATTTTGTACTGCCCACACAGAGGGAAAAAACATGTTCAGACATTTTAACTTAATATAAGAACAAGATGTTATCAAAATTTTTGACCACAAAAGCTCCAAATATTCATGGAATGCGTAAAGTTGTACTCAATCGGATAATATTTGCTTTATACCAGTGAATTACAGAATGTATTGAACTCTGCTTTATACAACACCAAAATCGGGTTTTGGTAGAGAGAGAGAGAGTGAGTTTTGCTCCCTTCTTAACTTCTTGTCAGCTCAACCAATTATAAGTAGCCATCGAGATGTGAATCTGCAAATATGTGCAATGGCTAAATGTGCTTACATATATATAGCCCCTTATATAGCCCATTTTCGCGAATCTTTTTGAAAAACCTATCAAATTAGTAATCAGTGAGAAGATAACATTAAAAACAGGTGAGAAAGTTGGTCAAGCCCAACTATAAGATACATTGAACCAGGTAATGCCGTCGCTCGAATTTGTTCGCTCGTTATACGTCTTATAAGCGTTATACGCTGTTTTTCGCGTTCTCTAAGTTTCTCTCTCTCTCTCTCTCTCCCAAAGGCGTGAAGGGCGAGGGGTGGTGCGGGGTGCCAGTTAACTTTTTTTTACTCATAACTTGTGTATCGTTCATCCGATCTTTAGTATTCCTTCAGCAAATCGATAAATAATTTTGATTACTAGATTTCTCTAGAAGGTACGAACAATCTATCATCAAAACTGTGGTAGATATGACGCTTTTTCCAAATTGCGCAAATTGGGCGTGGCAAAAATTGAAAATAAACTTGATCTGCCTGCAAGTATAAGAAATATATATCCCATAAATGTCAAACCTCTATCTCTTACCATCTCTGAGATCTCTTCGTTCATACGGACGGACAAACGGACTCGGATGTTGATGCTGATCAAGATATACTTTATAGTTTATAGGGTCGGAGATGATTCCTTCTGGCTGTTACATACTTTTGCACAAACTTATAATACTCTGTGTAAATTGGCTACGGAGTATAACAAGAAAATTTCTTACTAAGACCCATTTTCGACCGATCGGTCCTATGGCAACCAAAAGATATAGTTACCCGATGTCGATCGACTTTTGCAAATTAGTTCAAAACCGTTTATTATTAATAATCACCGACCTTAAGAACGATTTACTTGGAAACAAAAAGATGTTTTCACTAAGACCCATTTTCCGACCGATCGGTCCTATGGCAGCTATAAGATATAGTCATCCGATTTTGACCAAAATTTGCAAATCTGTTTGAAAGCATATAATATTAATTATAGCCGAGCTTGAGGACGCTGGCATTGAAAACAACAAAGTCTTTCTTACTAAGACCCATTTTCCGTCCGATGCACAGGGTCCAAATGGCTCCGCTAGCGTCATTTAATTTAATAAAACGAACAAATAAAAAGATATCGCAATGAAACTTGAATCTTAAGAGTTTTAGGCATAGCTAGCATGTTCTGTGAAAGTTTAAAAAAATTGGGCCATTATATCTTATGGATCCCATACAAATACCATTTGGAAGTAGCTGAAAATGTGCAAAAAATTATATTTTTATACCCTTGTTGAGGATACATTAAAATTGTCCAGATGATTGTAACGTATAGAAGGAAGCATCTCCGACCACATCAAGTACTTATATATAATCTTAATCAGCATGACGAGCTGAGTTCATATAACAATGTATTTCTGTCTGTCCGACCGTCCGTCTGTTTCTATGCTATCTGCTCCGTCAGTTTTAAATTTATGTTAACCATACTTTGCACGAAGTCTTTTGGTACAAAGACGCTGCACATTTGTCGGAACCGGCCGTATCGGATGACTATAGCATATAGCTGCTATAGGAACTATCGGTCGAAAAGTAGTTTTAGTTAGAAAAACTTGTTTGTTTTCAATGCAATCGTCCCCAAACCTCGTATTTATCAGTTTTCTATGCTTTTACATAATTCCACCAAGTTTGATAAAAATCTGTCAACTATATAATATAGTTTACCTTTTTCGGTTGACCACATTCTACGACCAAAAATAACAAAGCATTTGGCGTGTTCGGCAGAATAATTGATCCCGGAGCAGGAAAAAGCATCGAATAGTTTCTGCTGTTGGAAGGAGCAATATCACTTTAAAGTAGCGTACTATTTCTTTGATACATGCTCCTGTAGCATGATACCTCAAATGGGCTATTATGTTGCTGAATCGCTCTAGTTCAGTTGGAAGATTATTGCAAATTTATACTTGATCAAGGAGCAAGTTGTTCTGCTGAAAACGGCAATTATTACCATTTTGGAAGTATTTTTCGTAGAAGATATTGGAAAATTATGGGTCAATGTAATGTATATCACATTTAGTAAAATGGAAGAGCGACGCTAAAACTAACGTTTTGGAGTAAAGTAATCGCTTTCAAGGAGTCTGAAGGTAATTAAAAACTTTTTGAGTTAGCCTCGTTTGCGATTCAGATGTTGTTCTTGTCATGGTCCAACGCTGAAGTTGAGTTGACTACAGACACGTCAGGTTAATATTGTAAAATCAAAACTCAGATATTTAGTGGAAGTGAGCACGCTCAACTCAATAATTTGTATAAGATATTGGATATTAGTGAAAATGAAATTAAGAAATTAAAATACAAATGTAATAAGTGTAGTTACAGATACGGGTTACGTCCACATGCGGAATGCTGCGTCGATTATACGGCCCTTCCTAGTTACCTTAAACTAATAGGTACAACTGAGGCCTTCGACAAGGATGATGTATTAAATATATTATAAATATATAATTGCATAAATAATAAGGAAAGCCATGCATCTTTTTTAAAGCTTTTCCTCTCCTTTCCGCCAAAAACGAATTTTTTTTCTAGGCAAAAGTTGGCTACACTGGCTTCAAGGGTATAAAAACTTCGGTCAAGCCGAAGTTAGCTTTCCTCTATTTTGTAATTTTTGCCAGCTATTTTAGCAACACACTAATTCTCCCGACCTGGGAGAGTGTTTTAAGTGCTTTGAAAATTGAAAAAAAACTTTGGCCTATATGTATTATATCCAAAGGGGGCATTATTTTAAAGGGGGGAAAAACGATATTAATGAATACTTTTAAAAAAAAAAACACAAAATTCGCGATTCTTTTTGAACAAAACTTCTAGTTCAATCATAATTAATTTTCTTAAGCTTTAAACGTTTACAAAATAAAGAAGATGTTCCTAAATGGTGGTCACAAAACTCGACAAAGTTATTACAATTGAGAGGTGCAAGAACGCTTATTTTCCGGGGTGTAATTATTATGTCTTTCTTGTAGCATCTTTGTTCTAACGTCAATTGCTCAGTCTTATCTGCAGTCCAAAACTTGACTTTAAGGCAGCGTTTGATATAGTGAACAGAAGAAGCCTGTTCTACAAACTGAGCAACATCGGTCTATCTACTAAAATGCTTAAGGCAATAGTCCAGGTGTACGACAACAACACAGCATCGGTTTGGGACGGTTCCAGACTTTCTGACTGGTTTAACACTAATTGTGGAGTCAAGCAGGGGTGCATTCTACCTTTGCTGGACAACTATTCAAAGTGTTGATGTATGCCGACGACATGTGTCTCTTTGCCGATTCTTCGCAAATGCTCCAGGAAATGATTGATAAGCTTTACGAATATTGTAGAGAATGGTGCCTACAAATCAACACGGACAAATCAAAAATCATGATAATTAGACCCTTGAAATGGTGAAGAGCTATAAATACCTTGGAGTACTAGTGACTCACAATCTGTCATTTAAAGCTCACCTCTGCGAGAAACTGAAAGATGCAAAAGTGGCTTTAATCGCGTCATGGAAAACTCTGCTTAGTAGGAAAAACGTCGAGCCAAGCACAAAATACGCAGTCTTCCAAGCGGCTGTACGTTCAATCCTGTGCTATGGATCGCAAGTATGGGGCCACTCATCCTATGAATATGCCGACCGCCTTCTTCTCACCTTCTTCATCAAAAAAGTATTTAGAAACTGGTCTGGCCTCCCTGTTGACGTACACTCTGCATACCTATTTCAACTACGTAAACAAAATAATGAAGATGGATAGCTCAAGATAGCCGAAGATCATAGCTAGGCAACTTCAGGGCGAAAGATGCCAGCTCTTTGAAATATGGTCTAGCATCGCTAACGAGTGCTGCGTCAGTATCGACCTTGAAAACCATCTACTGGACATGCCCACGCAGATATCATTGCCAAAATCTGCGAAGTAGAAAGGGACGGATTTATTGCGCAAGCAAAAATGAGCACAGAGAGGAGTCTGTATAAATCTCTGGATCTCAACCTCGGAGCAAAAAATTACTTCAATGACAGTCTAGGTGTGGAGCGGATAAACGCTATTTTCCGGGCGAGATGTGAAACTCTAAGCCTCAATTTTCAACCACACAGGAGTAACGCTCGGCAAGATTGTACCCTCTGCAATATGTGTGCCAAGGAAGATGTGGCTCACTTTGTCGGAATCTGCCCCATCTTAAAGGAGATACGTATGTTGCACATTCAGCGTCTATATCTATCGGAAAACGAATTTCACGATCAGCTCAACGGAGTAAATTGGATAGCCTTTACTGCATTATAAGCGAATTGTTCTAGGCCCTACCTATAACAGGCAGCTACATTTCAACGGACGGTTTTTATATAACCATGTTGACGCAAAATCTTTCAAGAAAGAATGCCGAAATAATATTAGAACCAAAACATAATCTTTTACCGAAACATTGGTTTCGGTACGTACCACCACCGGAGCCGGAACCGAAATACGATTCGGTTTGATTCCCTGCTTTCGAGTGTTCTTTTCGCTTACTCTTATGCGAAATATACTTATTCGCCAATTCTTTTTTTGTAGTCTCAAATTCACTATTTAATGTCTCTGATTATCCGGACTTAGATTCGCTTGCCACAGTCATTTAGTTTGTATTATTCACTAATTTCTCATCCTCCGTTCACTTAGATAATTAATTTGATTAACAACTCGAATTGTTCAGTACAGAGCAGCAGTCTATGATGCCTTCCACTAATGTTTGGGCTCGAAACCCACTTCCACTTCTCGTGTGCGGTGTTCATTAGTCATTTTTAGTTGATTCGATTAATGGGTTTCGGCCATTTACGCATTTCTACAACACTTAGCCATGTTAATGCTGTGTGTGTTTTTCACGGAAGTGCTGAGAGATTTTCCCATAATTAGAGTTACAGTTCGCCCAGCAAATTTCTCAGCTAGTAAAACTCAATGCCACCGGTAATGGTTTTGGTGCTTTCCCGGCAACAACTCAATTTCAATTAAATGACCTCTCGGTGGCCACTTTCGCCGCACTTTCAAAACGCATTAATAAACTTCCAAAAGTTTTCTTTATCGCGTCGCATGCGTTGCATTGTCACACATTTGAAAATGAAAATAAATGGCTTTTAACCAAAATCTGTGTCCCAGCCGCATGCATAATATGCAAGCAGCCCAAAGGGTTTTCCTACGTCTAGTTTACGAACTGTGAGAGACATTTGGATACGTTGGCGGTGCGATAAGCGCCAAATTAAAACGACGGACCAGTTCTTCCAATCGATCGGCATCATTAGCAGCGGAATTGATAGCTTGATTATTCAAATGATTAACAAACGATCGGCAGAAGGTTTAGCTCAGTTGCAGAGAGCTCACAGGTCAGAGAGTGAAAAATGTGTGCGCCGCTGGCGTTTCGTTGAAAATCCACTTTGAACTCTGCCGCAAACGGTAGCCACTTGAGATGGTTGTTGTTGTTGTTTTTTTTTGTTTTTGTTTTTCAATATTAATAAATATCGATATACGAGGGCTGTTTTTGAATAAATGATTAGTTTTTGTTCCGATTAAAAGCGATATATTTCGTTCCATTTTCACTTCCGATAAAAATTTTTGCTATGTTGCTAAGTTTGGACCTGACTTGAACTTCTACATAGCACCATTTTGCAAAATTAAAATGGGAGCAGTGTTACGTTTAGTCAAGAGGTTTTTTTTTTTAAATTTTTGATACTTTTCATCTAATTATATAACCTTATTTGAGAAATAGAATATTATTCTTAAAATAAGGTTTTCTTTTCAAATAATTTGTTATGACTACTTTTCATACAAGTTATTATATTTCGACGACAGAAGAGGCTATTGGATCTAGAGTGCCAAAAAGACAAATGGTGTTTGCTTGGAACTGAGATGGCGCTGTTTCATGGAGAATTAGAAAATACATTTTTTTATACTCTGTACCTAAAGTACAAAGAGAACGAAGAGATCTTAGAAATGGAAAGAGATAAAGGTTTGACATGTATGGAACATATGCTTCTTATACTTGCATGCAAATCAAGTTTATTTTCAATTTTTGCCACGCCCCCGCAATTTGAAAAACACATCATATCTCCCACAGTTTTGCAGAGAGATGGTTCATACCTTCTACGCATATTTAGTAATCAGTATAAATGATCGATTTGCCACAGAAATGGTTAAGATCGTATGAACGATAGTCGAACTATATAGAAAACAAACACTAATAATATACACTCAGAAAACTAATTTCCTATATTTAAGAAAATCGCCCTAGAATCGAAATCGCCTTAAAATTTAGAAAAAATTTAGAATTTGAAGAAAAAAATTTCTGCATTTTAGAAAAGTTGCCCTAAAAATGCATTTTTTCTTAAAAAACTTACTAAAAATTAGAACAATACATTTTTTTTTCTAAATTTTAGGGTGAACGCCTTTTCTAATTTTAAGGGTAATTTCGCCTACCATGTTCGGTGGTCGTCTCCTTATGGCGTGTTGTTTTTATACCCGTTACTCGTAGAGTAAAAGGGTATACTAAAGTCGTGCAAATGTATGTAACAGCCAGAAGGAATCATTTCCGACCATATAAAGTATATATATTCTTGATCAGCATCAACAGCCGATTCGATATAGCCATGTCCGTCTGTCCGTCTGTCCGTCTGTCCGTCCGTCCGTCTGTCTGTATGAACACCTAGATCTCAGAGACTAGAAGAGCTAGAGCAACCAAATTTGAAATGTAGACTCCTATTGTCTGCACGCAGATCAAGTTAATTTTCAATTTTTGCCACGCCCCCTCACTCCCCCGCAATTTGGAAAAACGTCATATCTCCTACAGTTTTGATGATAGATGGTTTGTATTTTCTAGAGATATCTAGTACTCAAAATTATTTATCGATTTGCTGAAGGAATGATAAAGATCGGATGAACGATACTCAAGTTATGAGCAAAAAACGGTCAGTTAACACCCACCACCCACCCCACCCATAACCTAAGCATTGCTTTCAGCAGCAATCTTAGTGAGAGAGAGAGAGAGAGAGAGAGAGAGAGAGAGACTTAGAGAGCGCACTGCGTTGTGCGTTGTGTGTTAACTGGCCGTTTGACTCGTGACCAAATTCGAGCTGAGACATTAAGGGTGCAGAGTATGTAATAGTCGGGCTTGACCGACTTTCTTTCTTGTTTTTATTAGGAAAGGTGATACGTTTTCAAAAGTTTTGTTGTCTGATCTGTTTATCGTGATGAATTTTGAGTTATTTATGTTGGATTTAGTAATTGACAAATGTCTATTAATATCTGGCGGATAATAAATAGCCGAGTTAAAAAATGTTGCATCCTTTTCGGCTGACCCACCTCAGGCATACAGGAAGGCTATTAAACATTTGTTTCCATGAGTAACGGGTATATCGAAGTCGGTTAGAGCCGACTTTAACTTACGCTCTCGTTACGTTAAAGTTCGTTGGACATTATTACAATAATACAGACAAAATTTGTTTCCTATACTCCCATGATGATTTTAGGAAACTGACTACATTCGCCCATTCGTTTGCGCTTGAACAGTTCAGCACATTAATTAAGTCGCTTATATCTAAGATGGCTTGACCAAGGTGCAGGACTCTGAACCCCCTTAGCACAGGACATCTTCCCAGAAAATGTTGGATATCTTCAGTTTCTCCTGTAGGCAGATAGGGCTTTCCACTTGCTGGAAACTTTTTCCCTAGAGCAAAAGAATACCACATCTGGCATTCATCACCCACGAAATATCTCTCGGCGGTATATTTAGATACTTTTCTCCTATATCACTGTCCGGATACTTATAGAGTCTGGTGATACTAATGTTCTTCCGTTGCACATATATATCCTTCGGTGTGCTCTTTAGAGTAGCCAGCATTTGTACGCATAATCCGTTCCATTGAGACCAGTTGAGTATGTCCTCAGACATATTGACACGAAGGTAGGTTTTCAATCTTTTCAGCAGAGAAGAAGTCCATTCAGCTGTTGACGAGGTGACGGGGATTGTTAAAAACAATTGAAACAATATAGCAAAAAATTTTGTATTTTCTTCGATTTCTTGAGCTGTAGTGCCTCGAGAGCAGTCTGGGCTTTTTCAACTCTGAGTTCTCACAACTCTTGTGCCCCCAACAAAATTTATTGTTTCAGCTCGGTTTCGCTGCAATTATTCAAGACCTCATGAACTTTTGCAGCTTCTACAATTTTTTGAACTGTGTGCTTAATACGATGTGCTGTAATCTAACCCTCTGGAGCCAGAATGTCAAGAAATTTTACTTTGAATTTCAAACCCAAAAAAAATCATGAAATCCACAAAACGGTAGTAAAAACGTTGAATATGTCATTAAGAGCCTGCACCATCGTACATCGAAAGTGTACAATGTGAGAAAAATTAGCAAAAGCATCCCAAAAGCATCATGTTGTTGCTGTTTTTTTTGGCTACCATATAAGCGAGGAATTTTCAACTCAAGTTCCATTTTGTCAGTAAATTTCTTTCACACATTCATGTTTTTCGACCCCACGAGTAGGGCAAAGAGTTTTTTTGATTCCGGAGCTTAAGATTTCATTTTATCTTGCAAAAGTTGCGTTCTTTTAGCAGACTGTGTTAGAAAATTTGTCACTGAAGAAACTGTCCCTAGCATGTTTCGGATATCCTACACTTCGCAGGCTTTTGAGACACATAAACTTGACGAATGACTGAAACAATGAGTACAGAATGCAAAGGGTTGTTTTTCGCCAATAAATCTTTGGACACCATTTTGCTTGCCTGAAAAGTTGAACACTCAGTCGTACCCTTGTCCGAAAAGATAAGTAGATAAGAAGAATCTAAATATTTTCCAGCTTTTTCTCAAATCCTTGATAACTAGAAATGTATTGCTCGTTGTCTATATTTGGTGATTTAAGATATTTGTGCTCTGAGGGGGGCTTCAGCATGGATCCGCTACTGCAAATCGATGACAACAAATCGATGGATCTAGTTCGATTATTGTGGTAAACGAATGTGATGTGCAATCATGTTGGCTGGTTTTTGTGATTGTGATGGATGAAAAAATCATAAAAATTAAAGCTGTCATTTAAAATGAAAACGATAACTTTTTTTTTTCTAAAAATTTCCGCAAAAACGTTCAGCATGTTGCTCAGCAGTATGCTGGTGAACACGGCCAATTTTGAAATGGTGTTAACTGGCCGTTTTTTGCCCATAACTTGAGTATCGTTCATCCGATCTTTATCATTCCTTCAGCAAATCGATAAATTTTGTTTACAAGGTATCTCTAGAAGGAACGAACGATCTATCTCCAAAACTGTAGGAGATATGACGTTTTTCCAAATTGCGGGGGCGGGAGGGGGCGTGACAAAAATTGAAAATAAACTTGATCTGCCTGCAAGTATATGAAATATATGCCCCATACATGTCAAACCTCTATCTCTTACCATCTCTGAGATCTCTTCGTTCATACGGACGGACAGACGGACATGGCTATATCGAGTCGGCTGTTGATGCTGATCAAGAATATATATACTTTATAGGGTCGGAAACGATTCCTTCTCCCTGTTACATACTTTTGCACAAACTTAATATACTCTATGTACCTTCGGTACAGAGTATAACTATGCTCCCAAGGGGACCTGATCCCACGACCTTGAAGTTTTCTTGTCCACTCGACCATGGATTGTAGCTCGCTGAGCAGCAAAATGCTAGTTGCTTACATTTTTAAGATCTATGCTAGAAATCTATACTTTTTATGCTTACAACCAAGAAGATCTATGCTTGATATGAACGGACTTAATTTAAAACCAATATTTTCCATTTTAAAAACTCGTGCTTGATATCAGTATTTTCGGCTTGGATCCAAGAATATTCCCTCTTACCGCACTTTTGACTTCAAAACTGCTTGATATCAGCCACCATCGTCTTGTTTTTTTCTCGGAGTGTATCAGCGCACTTCGTACTTTGTTAATTTTAGAAGAACAAAGTCTTGCATCTTATACTTCATGGTGAAAAGTATTAGATTCGCCTAAGCAGCAGGATGACGTCCAGGTAGATAGTGTCGTCAGAGGTGATGGCAGTAGGACGTTATTAAAACGTCGAGGAATGCTACGAGAGAATGGTCAGCATCCGGGAAACAAATCATTTTAGTTTCTCTCCATCTAGACAGGGTTTAGACCCATACCACTCCCACGTCTACTTTTTATGGAAGTATTGGCGATTCTGGTGAACTGGCTATAATTTTTCTCAGCATACAGGGGCTAATAAGCACTTAGCTTTTCTTTATACAATTTCCTTTTGTTATTTTGTCTAGTCGTTATATTTGGCCATGTTCATAATGTCCTGTTAGGACGGTTCTATTCCACGGTTGATATCACGGAAATGATTGACAAAAACTTATTTAAGGAGGTGACCTGGTAATGCTAATGCTCAAGTGCCAGCAATCGCGGCACCCATCGTGCCTCAGCCTCAGTCAACTCGAGCAATTTTACTTACAATTTGATTTCATTGATTTGATCTTGTCTTCTGAGCTGATTACACTAAAATATACCATATAATCCGCTCGAAAGATTATCTTCCTGCACTATTTAAACTTATTTACCCTGTAGCTTACCTTAATTAAAGTTTTTCCGGTGGGGCGGGAGGTGGGCTGCTATTTTGGATAGTACACTTAAAGAAATTGATGTGACTATATAGCCTGTCTTTAGTTTCGGTAAAAACTAAATATTTTATTAAGCTCGCTCAAAAGTTTCAAGCTTTTGCACTTAGAAAAGTTCAGCCTCAAAGCTTAAGCATTACCACCAGAAATTTTAAAGCACTCATTGCTTGTCTATTTTTGCTTTCATTTCTTTTAGCAGTTCCCAACTGATCTACGCAATGATTGTATGGAGTGGCAGTTGTCAATCATGCTTTCTTCAGCGAAAGCTTACTGAAGAGTCGTTAGTGATAACGATGAAACAGTTCTGTATAGGCAACCAGCTCTTTTTGGTGGTACAATGCATAAGTTGTTTACAGATGTGAACAAACGCAACTTTTTCGGACCTAGAGTCAGCTAAACTCACTAATTAAACATTAGAAAGGTAGCCAATTAAATTACAAATAAATATTTTCTTTGAAATTCGCGAGATTATCTAATTTCCATGGCTGTCAAACACAAACTAAACGTCCTTTAACAGCTGCTAGTTGACAGTAGCAGTGTTGCATTTATCGAACTGCCCTCGCAATTAATAAATATCGAAATAATTTCGACAAAAACGGCAAAACGCGCTCGGCTTTAAACACTTGGAGCTGTTTTCCCCCCAGACACCCCCCCACCCAACTTGTTTTTGTTAGCGCTGGCGAGTGATTAAATTAATAATTAATTAGTTTTAATTTATGAATAACGGTTGTAAATAATCATTAATAAAAATTAAAAAAGATTTCTTTTAACTCTTCGCTCAGCAGCTAACAAAATGCGAAGCAACATCATTAATTTTTGCATTCCAATTTTTTGTTTCGTTTTATTTAAATTCAAATTTTTTTGGGAGGTGAGAGAGAGCAGCTCTCGTTTCGACTTGTTTGCTTAAATATGCTAAAATTTATTGACCACAATTTGTGCTTTTAGAAATTATTGTTTTGAATCTTTAATGGCTCTTTGTGGGATACAAAATTGGTGGCTCTGAAAAGAGCCGTTTCTTTGGGCTCTCTGGAGCAGAGCTAGGAATAGTGTCATAGCTGGGTTTGTTGTGGCCACCAGGGGCCTTGGTCCTTTCCGGGTTCAGTTGGCTAGCTGCCTTGTGTGTGTGTGTGTGGCCTTGGCCTTTGTCAAGTGCTGGCAGGGACCATCCTTCTCCACGCACTTGGCTCAAATTTAACACAAAATACACAGCTCCCTTAGCAGTCGTCTCATAATAATGCCCATCCACAATACTTTTGCCTTCACTTTCTGTACCATTCATCAGGTTGCATATGCGTTGTGCGCATCAGGCCACGCCCTCATTTGGGTGGTGGTGCACCCAATGTGGCTGATCCTGGGACACCCACCATGCCCGCTGCTGCTGCCGCTGCCGCCAATCCCACCATATCCGCCTCATGCATGGGCTTCTTTTTCAATATGCTCAGATCGTTGACATTTTCCAGAAACGATTTATGCGCCGAGAAGACCTTAACGCTATCAAAGTCCTTTTTCAGCTCCTCAATATCTCGCTTCTGTTTGGCACGACGATTTTGGAACCAGGTGATGACCTGAGCATTGGACAGACCCAGGGAGGCGGCAATTTCATCACGATCGGCAGGCGAGAGATATTTCTGATAGAGAAAACGTTTTTCCAGCTCAAAGATCTGATGATTGGTGAAGGCGGTGCGGGATTTGCGCTTCTTTTTGGGTTGCGGGCGATTGGAGAAAATGTCCAAATGGGATTTGTCTGCAAGAAATAAGTGAAGAGAGAGGAATGGTTAGTTTTTATTTATTAAATAGTTTAATAAAACTTGATTTAAGTAGTCATTTTTATGACCTAATTCTTCAACATATAACAGTGTCTCAAGAAAGCTATCACATCCGTCGCATTTAACCCAAGCCCAAGAGTCCTACAAGCACAGGTAAATGACATATTCTAGTCCCAGTAGAAGTTTAATACCTAAATCAGGAGGGAATACTTGATTGAGGTACTAAACACTCATTTATGGTATGAAATTCTTGATTTTAGACCGTTCAATACTTGTCCCTTGTCATATTACTCTCATTTACCACAGTCCCAAGAGAACCTGAAGGCACTAATTCAGACTTTTTCATCATATTGGTCAACGATAGATTTTACGCCCTCTTGGAGTTCAATTCTGAATTCTGGACAAAATACTGGACTTAACTAAGAAATTCTTAAATCTAGTACAAAATACTTGATTTAAGACCGCTTCGTGATATATGAACCCCCTTATGAGTGTCTCAAAACACTTTTGAAATTATACGTATTTACCCCAGTTCCAAAAAAACCCCGCGATACTTAATTCAATTTTGAATTCAAGGGCAAGTACTTGATTCAAGTACTAATTCAGATTGCCTCACTTATTCTACGCTCTCTCGAAGCTCAATTCTGATTTCGGGAGCCATAATATATTATATATTAAAAAATTTGATCGAAATATTTTTTCCATCGGAGAGTTAATCCCCAGGTTAGAGACCAACTCAGTTTGTATGATTTTCGATATCCTTAGAAATTAACGTTGGATGACTCTCGGCTCAATAAATTTCATTCCAGTGCAAGATTTATTACTTGTAATTATCTATCAATCTCGAGCTCAATCTATTTGACCTACCTTCTAAGAAGTTTAGTATTTTGATACTAGAAATACATTAATTCTACTCCCTACTTACTGCAACTCTGACAGGCGTACTTTTACGACTGTAATTTTTGCTTGATCCGATGGAGCGCTTTGATTTACACATTTTAATAACTTAATTGCTCCTAGCACCTCCCCAGATAATTGAACTCAGTTCGAAGTATATGCATATAATTTTCGATTTGATTAATTGCGCGAATTGTGGGCGGTTATTGAGTTGACTCGTTTAATGACTCTGAGCTTTGACTTTATGCAACACCTGAGCAGGGTGCATGCATTTGTCTCGTTTGCCGTTTGATTTATAATAATTATTGACACCAACAAATCAAAGTTTTAAGTGGTTTGGTGGCTTGATTAATGAGCAGTCGCGTTATACTTTGACAACAATAGCCGCTTGCACAACACAATTTCCTGGTAAGCTCCTCAGACTTTGGGCCTTGTCTCAATGGCAAATTGGAGCCGCTACTGGGCCACGATCAACGGCATTAAAACGTAGATTTATTCAATACGAATTAAACCGGTTGTCGCCGTTTCACACCCATTTCTATTGCTTGTCAAACAAACTAGCCCAACATTAAAAACTAATTAAACGCTTCAGCTGAATTTGAATTAAATGCCTTAATGCAAAAGGCATAATTTGACCATTTGTTTATCTCGAGAACTCGTTTTGTAACCCAAAACCCATTAGGCACTTGAGCGAAGCGTACTTATGTACGTACACCCCTCCTGTTGTTTTTTATCAAAAGGCTCATTAAGTAATTTTTGTGCGTGTGTGTGTGACTTATCTACAAAAGAAAGCAGCCATTTGGGTCCTGGTCTTCTGTGTCAGGTGTCCACTTACAGGGCATAAATTTTCTCCTTAGTTAAGGGGCGGTTTGTTATGGTTACATTTGTCTGTCTTTGGGGTACCCTAAACAATATGTTCAAATATGGAAAGAAATTCGAGTGTGGAGAGCATTTCTAAGGAAACTGTAGCAACAGTTGCAGTCAAGGGATTTATGTTTTAATAATGTGGCAAGTGTAATACTGGGAAATACTTTCAAAAGATACCAAAAAGTACATTGACGACAGTTTGTCTGGCAAACTAAATGGAGATGTCACAAAATTTATTACAATAATTTGCCAATAATATTGCATCGAGATTTGTCGGCAATTGGCGCCGGTCAGTCTCATAATAAACTGCGTCGGAATTAGCTCGCTTCAAATTGTGAACAAGAACAAAGTCAATGCGCCTATAAGACGCGCACACAGACGGCGCAACAGCTGCATTTTGTTCGATCGAGACTAGCTGATAACGGATGTTGTTTCTGTTTTTGTTGTCGGGCTGCTCCCAAAGAAAGAAGCTTTTGGTAAGCAACATTTCGATTTTTAGCAGTAGACGGTAAGAATTTTGAAATCGTTTGTCAAAAATCTTTCCAAAATTAATTCAATTGCAATTTTTAATAAAAGAAAATACTTGTAAATACAAACAAGTAAAAATGTTCAAGGGCGTCCTCTAGTGGAAGTATGTCCAGAGGATTGAGTACTGAGTAATAAGTAACAAGTACCGATTACGGAGTATAGAGTATCAAGTACATATGTACTGAGTATGTATCGAATATCGCGTAATGAGTATCGAGTACTGAGTATTGAGTAC
Source organism: Lordiphosa magnipectinata (assembly GCA_037044535.1). Taxonomy (NCBI): domain Eukaryota; kingdom Metazoa; phylum Arthropoda; class Insecta; order Diptera; family Drosophilidae; genus Lordiphosa; species Lordiphosa magnipectinata. The sequence goes on along the minus strand of JBAMBO010002125.1, from coordinate 71,408 downwards.
TGAGCATCAAGTACTGAGTATCAGGTACAGATTACTGAGTATCGAGTATTGAGTATCAAGTATTGAGTATCGAGTACTGAGTATGGAGTACTGAGTATGAAGTATGTACAAAGTATCCTGCACCTAAAATCGAGTTCTGGATATTGAATACTGGGTATCGAGTACGGAGAATTCAGTACTGAGTATCGAGTCCTGAGTATGAAGTACTAAGTATCAAGTATGTACTAAGTATGAAGTCTGTACTGAGTATGTATCGAGTACTGAGTATCGAGTACTGAGTTTCAAGTACCGATTACTGAGTATCGAGCACTGAGTATCAAGTATTGAGTATCGAGTACTGAGTATGAAGTATGTACGAGTTCTGGATATCGAATACTGGCTACCGAGTACAGAGAATTGAGTACTGAGTATTAAGTGCTGAGTATCGAGTACTGAATATCGAGAACTGAGTATCGAGTACGGATTATTGCTCATCGAGAAACACACACACACATAATGCACCTGCTGCTACGGCAAATCAGAACTTACGGGTGTCCCCCTTCGTTTTTATACCCGTTACTCGTAGAGTAAAAGGGTATACTAAAGTCGTGCAAATGTATGTAACAGCCAGAAGGAATCATTTCCGACCATATAAAGTATATATATTCTTGATCAGCATCAACAGCCGATTCGATATAGCCATGTCCGTCTGTCCGTCTGTCCGTCCGTCTGTATGAACACCTAGATCTCAGAGACTAGAAGAGCTAGAGCAACCAAATTTGAAATGTAGACTCCTATTGTCTGCACGCAGATCAAGTTTATTTTCAATTTTTGCCACGCCCCCTCACGCCCCCGCAATTTGGAAAAAACGTCATATCTCCTACAGTTTTGATGATAGATGGTTCGTACTTTCTAGAGATATCTAGTACTCAAAATTATTTATCGATTTGCTGAAGGAATGATAAAGATCGGATGAACGATACTCAAGTTATGAGCAAAAAACGGTCAGCTAACACCCACCACCCACCCCACCCATAACCTAAGCATTGCGTTCAGCAGCAATCTTAGTGAGAGAGAGAGAGAGAGAGAGAGACTTAGAGAGCGCACTGCGCTGTGCGTTGTGTGTTAACTGGCCGTTTGACTCGTGACCAAATTCGAGCTGCGACATTAAGGGTGCAGAGTATGTAATAGTCGGGCTTGACCGACGTTTTCAAAAGTTTTGTTGTCTGATCTGTTTATCGTGATGAATTTGGAGTCATTTATGTTGGATTTAGTAATTGACAAATGTCTATTAATATCTGGCGGATAATAAATAGCCGAGTTAAAAAATGTTTGCATACTTTTCGGCTGACCCACCTCAGGCATACAGGAAGGCTATTAAACATTTGTTTCCATGAGTAACGGGTATATCGAAGTCGGTTAGAGCCGACTTTAACTTACGCTCTCGTTTATTTAAGGGTTATTCTTAAAATAGAGGATCATCAATCGGCAGAGTGAAAATTCTTGATCCAAGCAGCAAATTTGCTGAATGTTGTATGTTGAATTTCTTGATCCAAGAGTTTTGCATTTTCTACTCTCCAAGTTTGCTTGCTCTCCCAATTTAGTTACTTCTACTCTCTCACTTTCTCTGTAAAAACAAAATGGGAACGACCGTTGCTAGATATCAAGTACGAATTTTTTCAGAACCTTGCTTTATGGTCTCGTTTCAGATGAGATAAACATTTATTTCGGTGCACAAATGTAATATCGTGGGTCCATCCAAAAAATTCGGCCTGTCATTTATTTGCATATCCGCTTTTGGCATGATTTTGTTTCAAGAATCTTTGGTAGAAGACTAAATTTTCTCTATTAAGACTCTTTAAATATATGCAGCTAAGTGCATTACCTAACAAAAGGCAGCAGCAGCACAGCAGCATTTTAAAAAACAAGATGTTGCAAATACACTAGATCATCTCATTTGTAAGTGTTTCTTCTTTGCTGCAGCCAGATATCTCGCTTTCCTAGAAAAGTTGGTGAAATGATCAAGGCTGAACTGCTTTCTTTGATGGTTTTTACAGGAATTTGGCAAACTAGGTTTTCGTTTTGACGATCCAGAAAACAATTCTCAATAGCTTTTCTGCGCCAAATGGAGACAAATGCAATTGCAGCTTAACTAAGATCGAAATAAACTACTGAAATTCTAGCGCTTTTATACTTAAACTCTGGCTTCTAATATGTAGTAGACTTTTATTTTATTAAAAAAAGTTTTCACTTTGGGACCGAGCATGAATACGTGGTTCGGCTTACGGAAAAGGTTTGTGCTAATGTTTATCGGATGGAAATATGCCAAAACATTATTTATTGTACATTACCCCCACCTTCGACTTTCAGTGTCACTGAAATTAATGTGCTCTCCTCATAATTTTCCTAGTTCACAGTTCGAAATGCAACAACAGCTATCCCAACATTTTCATCTGCCTACTCCCTCTTCTACTCCGTCTCTTCTCCTCTTGCTGATTGATAAACGGCCACCAGAGCGACATAGTCAAATCGAAAACTGTTGACTGCAGTCGTAAATATTTCGTTGGGTTATACAATCTCTGATAAATAATAATGTTTGGTGTATTGTACTACTTAAATGCTAAACGATAGATGCGACAGCTGGCTTATACAACACTGCGAAGGCAGCGACCGTTTCGGTGTCGCTAATAGCTCGGTTTGTGTATATTTTAAAACATGTTTACGACTATCAGCCAAAGTTAAGGTAAGTTGGCCATTAGTTTTGAGTAGCAGCAAATGGAAATGGCATGTTAATTGCGCGAAAAAACAACAAAACGAAATGAAATTCGATTAGGTAATGCAACTCTAAGCCAAGTTGGCCGCTGGCTAATTGTTGATAATCGTTGCAGAATCGGCATATATATTTTTGTATACTAATATAGACAGCGTTGAAGCTATTAAACATTAATTGCCATGAAATCACCAAATCACAAAATGTGCAGAGGGGGAGTTTTGGGTGTGTGTTAAAGTGGAGAAAAGCAGGGGAAAAGTGTGCGTTTTTAAACAGTAAATTTCTACAAAGAGAACAAATCAAAACAAAAACTTAATTTTCGTAAAAAAACAATTGAAAGCACAATTCAATTCAATTCATCCACTGTAAAAAATAAAAGTAATATCTTAGGCCAGAGATTGAATGAGACTTACATAAGTGAAGATAACTGATAGAATATGGTGAAACATATCAAAACCGCCCAAGAAGCACAATCCTCCACTGCTTAAAACGAATGATTGCTGTTCCTAAAGTAGATAGAATATGTGCACCCAAGAAGCACAATCCTCCACTGCTTAAAACTAATGATTGCTGTTCCTAAAGTATTGAATTGGAACCCGAACCGTTTAAGGAAACTAACCGATTAACTCTCTACATCAGAAACAATATTTGGAATTTTTTAAGAACTGGTATCCGAGAATAGATTTTCTTGTACAGTTTTGCTTCCTTGACAATGCGCCAATTGTTATTTGTCATCGTTTCAAGTACATATACATTGTTTTAATAAGAAATATTTGGTTTTGTGGTTGAATTACATTTTAAATACAAAAACGCTTGTCGAAATTATTTTACATTCGCGATAATGCAAATTTTCATTAATTTTTATATAGTATGTAAAAAATATTAAACCGAACCCTACGTTGGTTTCAAGTGCTTCGGTTGTGTTTTGGATTCGGGCAGAAGAAATAAAATTAAATCTGTTTAGGTTTGGTTCAGATTTCTAGGAAATTTGACTACAATGATCTATTTTTTCAATTTCAACATAGAAAAAATTTTTTGAATTGAAATTTTTTTAGTTTTTTTGTGCTCCGGTTGGGTTTCAGTTTCGGTCTGTAGACATAAATTCCCAAAAATTGCACTATAAAAAAACAACCTTTCTAAAACTATATGTATCCTATGAACAATGGAAAAATTGAACTTTAGATTAACTAATTTCAAAACTTTTCCTAAAGAGAAAACAAAAATTTCACTAACTGAGCCAAAAATATTTCTAAAACAATCCTGAAAAGTTTACAAAATATAACCAAAAATTAAAAATTTCCACAAAATATGCCAAAAAAGATATGGGCAACCAGCTCTTTTTGGTGTACAATGCAAAAGTTGTTTACAGTTGAGAACGAATCCAACTTTTTCGGACCTCGAGTTAGCTAAACAATAGTGAGTGGCCGAAAAATATTGTACAAATTATAAAAAAAAATTTTTCCTAATCAAAATTTAATTGTTTTCGAAATGATCCAAAAGATTCTAAAAGAAGGTCAAAAGTGAGTAAAATGATTCTAAAATGTTTCCGAACTGAAAACCAAATAAAATAGAGGAAAGCTAACTAGGGATCGACCGAAGCAGCTCGTAAACTGTATAGAAATAAAGGTTTTGAATGATTTTCATAGAACAATTTCATTTTCGCATTGAACAATATTATTTCAGTGATTTCACAAGCTCACCAATAGAAGGCGCCACTGTCATATGGCCAGTTATGGCAGCTATTCATATTAAAATTTATCCGAATTTGATCAAAATCGTCAAAATTGTGCTGAAGCTGAAATCATTCCTACCTGGAAAGCTTATAGACACAAACAATACAGTTTTTCCTCATTAAAATTACTTTTTTGACCGATCGTTCCTATGGCAGCCGATTTGGATCAAACTTAGCAGATTTATGTGGAAGCATGTAATATTAATAAATATTAAGTTTGAAAGCGATTGCATTAAAAACCAAAAAGTTGTTTTTACCAAGATTTTTTTAAGACCCATCTTTTCTATGACAGTAATACTACATAGTTGTACGATTTTCATTAAGCTGGTGAAATTATGAATAAGATATAGAAAACTTATAAACGTTTGCATTGAAAAGAAAAAATGTTTTCTGACCAATCTTTCCTATGGCACGGAAGGTTCCGACAAATGTGCAGCTTAATTGTACCTAGACTTCGTGCAAAGTGTGGTTAAGTTAGCTTTAAAGCTGACGTAGGAAATAGCATAGAAACAGACTCTACTTCAATTAAGCAGAAACGTAATCTACCTTTAAGGTAAATTCTAAATAAATATGCTCGATAATATCGAAACAATATCGAAATCCCTAAAAAAATATATAAAAATATACTTCATCGATTGTGAAAATTTCGACATTTCAATACGAGTCTAATAATATTTAAATGAACAGCTGTCCACAATTTTTAAATTTTTCTTGATTTCGATATTAATGGTCTCATTTTGGATTTTCTTGGGCAAATATTCTTAGAATTTACCTCAGATTAGGTTTATGTTATAATTAAGTTCGAGAAAACAATTGACCCAACCTACAGTTCACGGTTCAAGAAGAGGCGAGATTATTCTACTTTTGTCACTGAATATCCTAAATACAATATTTTTGTTCTTTTTATGAATTCAGCGGGCTGAGTAAACGAGAAAAACAAGTTGAAAACAGGCACGAAAACGAATTACTCAGTAAAAGTTTTGTTCCTCGATAGTTCCCACAACAGCTTCGCAACCAGTTAAATAACATTTGGAGGAAGTTTCCTTTGCAAATCTTTACATCAAGAAAATTAGAAATCTGAAAATCGCTTACGATTCGATTTGCTGAGCGATTTTTAACAGCATCGAACCCAAAGATTTGCTTGGAATCGCGGTTCATAGCTTAGTTATGGGATCGTTGAAATATTTTCATTGATAGTTTTGTGTAAATTTCACTCATGAACTTTGTACAGGGAATCGAAAAACTACTGAAATCTACTGAAATTATTGCTTTTACATTCTCTCCATAATTTTTCGCTCTGTGCACAGAAACCACATGTTCAATTGGTTTCATCACAATTTGGTTGATCTGGACAGCTTGTTTTGTGAGTTTTTTTTTTGTATATGGCGCATGCGGCCAATTAATTAAAAACCCAAAACGATTCGAGAGTCGTTCGATTGTTTATTTCAATTAAATGAAATTCGAATTTTTAATTTCAGAAAATTTGTACTTCAATTAAGAAATTGAGACATTTGTGACTTGAACTCACCTTGCGACTCATCAAAATCTTTGGTGGTCATCTGGAATAAGGCATCCAGTGGTGTGCCATTGGCCTTGGCCTTGGCAGCAGCCGCCGCACTGGAGGCTGTTCCTCCTCCTCCGGCTGGCAGTCCAGTCTGTGCTGGACTTGTGGCATTGGCGGAATTGTTGGAGTGTGCTGAGGATTGTGCTCCATTGGCAGCAACAGCAGCGGCGGCGGCAGCTGCGGCTGAATCGCGTGCAATCTCCGGCGAGCAGCAGTCACTGGCCGCCGAGCTGGAACGATCGGAGCCACTCTCCGAGGGTATAATGTCCATGCCCATGTGTCGCAGTAGCTGGGCCTGGGCATTGAAGTGCTCCTGCAGCTGGCGATGATAGTCCAGAGCCAGACGCTGCTCATAATGCAGCAGGGCGGAGGGAATGAAGGGTCTGACGGGCATGGGTCCCAGCAGATGATCCCAGGGACGCACTATCTGAGCACCCGGCAGCAGCATGGCCGCCGCAGCGGGATGCACCTCCAGAGGTTCGGTACGTGGCTGCAGCAGACCGGCAGTGGGACGTGCGGCGGGTGGCGCCAGCAAACCCGTGGACGTGGGTGGTGGTGATGCCGAACCGGAGCGTGGCTTCTCCGAGTGTCCCAATATGTCGGCAATGGAGAAACTCTTGACACCCTCAATCGCGGACTTGGTGTGGGTTTGGGTCTGGGCCGGAGCTGGCGGACTGGGCGTGTGCTCTCGCGGCTCGGAGGAGGAGGAGGACATGCGCAGACGCTTCAATGGCTGGAAGTAATCCTCCGGCAAAGTGCCGACGGCACCGCGGGTGAGTCCGGCCGCAGCGGCCGCTGCAGCCGCATGATGTTGCATCAGCAGCTGCTGCTGCTGGAGCAGATCTATGGTGCTGCCACGCGGATGGTGCAGGTGATGATGCGCATGAGGCTGGGCCGTGGGCAGTGGACTGGGTGCACCACCGACGGAGATCTCGGACTCGGCAGGGCTGGCCGGACGCATGGTGGGCGGACAGAGCATTTAACGGGGGGGAACTTGTCACTTGGGTATCAATCAGAGCACTAAACAGGCGCTTTGCAGTTGCTTCTTGTTTCACTTAATTCAAATCTCAATTCGCTGACGGAGGCCGCGCGCAGTTCCAACAACAATAACGAGGCAGACGATAAACGACGACGACACTGATCCAATAGGAGGACCTCTCAACTCGACGCTTCACAGTCAACTGTTCGAAACTAGATTGCAGATTGGTTTGCTAACTAGACACGTCGATATTTCTTCAGTTCTTTTGCTGCCCTCTTGCTCTCCGCTCTCGGCCGTCTCTTTAACATCGTTTGCTCTCTCGTCGCGTCGTGTCGTGTCTCGTTTGTCGGTGGTTAAACTCGGCAATCAAATCATAACTGCACAACAAGCGGCAGCGTCGACGCCAGCGTCGTGGTTGTTCGCTCTCTGACAGAGCCAACCAGTTTCTTGCCCCTGTCCGCCTGCGTCGGACAGAGATGGCAGCTGTTATCTACCCTCTCTCTCGCTTGCCTGAGCGGAGCGGCAGCACCAATCGGCTACAGCAACAAAAAATAGCAATGGTGGCGTATACGTAACGGTAATTATGGCGTTCATCAAGCGGCCCGCGTGCGAGCGAGATGGTTGTTGGAGTGTGCGAGTGGGAGAGAGAACAATCCTCAGCGTGTAACGAGACTGTATTTAGTATTTCAGCCGCTCCAAAGTTTTCACAACTTCCACCAAAGTCGGCAGCGACTGAGACAGAGGAGGAGGCATAGGCCGCCATCCCTTCCTTACCTTTTTAATGGCGATGACCCGCACCCGGTCGTGCCTCCAGCGGTGGCGGCCCGCGTTTAATTGTCAAGCGTTTGCAATTAATTTGCTGTAAGAAAAACGAACAATTAATTTGGGGAAACAAAAACCATGCCCGGTTTTTGTTTTTGTGGAAAACGCATAACAATGTGCATAAATTTGTAGACATTTTCGAAATTAATTGAGGTCTGGGAATGAAGCCAGTTTGGCGTAGAAAGAGAGCTCTTTAGCCAGCTGGAAATAAATGGTTGCTCTCATCAGATACACAACTTTCTGTTTTTTTTTGGGAACTATTCAACGAGCCAAGTGTTTAAGATTAATAAGTTAAGACGAAGCCACAGTCTTTTTTTCTAGTTATTTATGTATTTATTTTGTGAGGACGCGGAGTTGGATGTTAAAAATTGGAATTTATTCATGGCAATGTTGGAACCAAAACCCGCCGGAAGTTTTCATCAAACTTATTTATGTTTGTTCATCAAAAATGCAGACCTATTATTTAGCTTACAAAATTATGTGAAATGATCGTTAAACTCAATGCGAGCAAAAAACGATCTTTCTATCTGGGCTTTAAAAACGCTCCTGAACCGAACCCCTTTGAACCGGCTTAACTCTTTGTTTTTGAATATCTTGAACACGAACTTTATCAACCAATGGAAAGGGAAACGGACTTACACTAAGAAAAAACTAGAACGAATAATTTGAGTACGAAAGCTCTTGAAAAAAAAATTAGTCATTCTTGAATTTTCAAGAATTTCGCTCTTGGAATCGAGATAAATTCGTTCTAAACGTTCTCAATTTGATTTTTTATAGGCAAGGGGAGTGAGAGAGAATAGCGTTGGACTCGCTCTCGCAGAGAGTACGAAAGTCAACTGCGTTAATTTATAAGTAGACATTGGATTTTATGCACTTTTTTAAATGAAGGTTGATTGAGGTGAAAATTTGGATTTATACTAATTTAATAATACTCTTTACATTGAAAATTGCATATTCTATATATGCAAATTTTTCAAAAATATGCAAAAAATATGCTAAATATGTAATTCTATAAAAAATGTATTAAAATGGCGAAATTTACAAAAATTATCATTCTTGAGCTTAGATTATTATAAAGAATATATAGATGGCATATATAGACGGTTAAATGGAAGGTGTAGACCGAGCAAATGATAGGTGTACCCTGAAAACTCTAAAATATTATGAAATTTCTAAATCGTTCATTAATTTCAGATTTTTATGAAGATTTTATGGACGGCTTGGGTACTCGGGTAAATAAAGGAGATTTGAAACAAATGGTCAAGAAAATAGCGAAATTTCAAAAATTCTCATTTGAGTTAATATTATCATAAAGAATACCATTCCGGCGGGTAAAAGGGAGAAGTAGATCAAATGGTCAAGAAAATTTACAAAATTTTCAAAGGCCCTAAGATAACTATGAAGCTTGGATAGATGACAATTGAAGACGCGTATGTAAGAGGCTTAGATCAAAAACCGCGAAATTTGTCAAATTTATATTTGAGTATTTACGAAAGCGCAGGCGTTGGCAAATAAGAGGCAACAGGTCCATATTTGCAAATCTTTTGTATGACCTAATATTATTATGAAGGTTTTATGGATGGCAATGTAGACGTGTAGGTGTAGGGGTAGGAGGTGTTGATCGAACGTTTAAAAGAATCGCGAAATTTGCCAATATTTAATATGACCAAAGATTATTATGAAGACTTAATAGACAGCAATAGTAGACGGGTAAATATAGGAAGCGTAGACCGAACTGTCCAAACAATCGCAAAAATTTCAAAATCAATATTTGAGCTTAGATTTTTCGCGAAATTTGCAAAATTTTATGACTTTTGGGAATCATTAAGATGCGTAAATGGTTAGATCCAAAGGTCCAAAAAGTTTCGAAATTTACAAATATTTTGCATAAGTTAGATTATAATGTAAACAGGTAAATTGACGGGTCAAGATCAAGCGGTCCAAAAATCCGGATATATACAAAATTTTATGATTAGTTCAGATTATCAGAAGATTTAATAGTTGACAGTTAAAGACGGGTTAATAGAAGGTATCGGTCAATCTGCTTAAAGAAATTTTAACATTTGCGAAATTCTTAATTAGTTTAGATTGACACGAAGACTGGTATATAGACGGGTAAATAGGAGGTGAAGATCATAAGGACCAAAAACTCGGGAAATTTGAAAAAAATTTAATGTGTTTAGATTATCATGAAGATTTGATAGATGGCAATTGTATATTAAGCTTCACTTCTTCGTATTGTGTTTAAAATTCTAAAGGGGGCGCAGCAACGCACGCCTGCTATGTAAAATATGGCAAATCTGGCCATTTTTGAATTAAAAGTGTGCTTTTATCACTCATTTTCGGCATTTTAATTGATTACAAGTTGAATTGGTGACGTTAATTTACAAGTTCAAACAGATTTGCAACAAAATCAGAAAATGGTTAGCACAGAATCATTATGTAATTTCATAAAAAAAAGTTTTTTTTTGCATATTTTGCATATTTTTTTATGCAAATATGAAATTTATGAAAAATTCATTTTGCCGGACCTATATTATTGATCAATAAAAATAAGATGTGTGCAATCAGAACTTAAATCGGACGTGCGGTTCAAAATATGCAAATATGCTAAATCCGATGTCTATTTATAATTTCGTCGCCACGTTTAGCTTATGGATGATAGTCGAGTGGGTTAAGCTGCCCGTCGTCTGTGTGTGTTTCAGTCTTTCAAAGTTTGGGTGGTTGATAATAGTGATTGGGAGGGGGGGAGACGGACCACGTCCTCCGACGGTCGGGTCGGTCGTGTCTCTCACACCCCCACCCCAAATATTATTTTTAAGTTTCTTATTTTGAGAATTATTCTTACTTGGATCAAGTACTGATACTCTTGAATCAATAATGTCGGGATCAAATATTCTCTCTTGGATCAAGAATTTCGCTCTTGGATCAAGAAAAAGGGGTGAGGAAAATTCCATTCCATTAAATCTCCAAATTCCATTGATATTAATACATTAGATACCTAAAGCTGCTATTGAAATGGAAAAGGTAATAAGTAATCAGACGGTCCCTGCGCGAGTTATTACTCGAACTATTTCACACTAAGTGTGATGAAATGCTGAACTCGACCTGCCCCAAAATCCACATTGGCTATGGGTATGTGCTGTGTAATTACAGGCAGGGTATTCAATACTCTTTCACTTTTGTATTAGCTTCTTGGCAAAATTGAATAATAACATTTAATTAAGTTTATTTAACAATCATTTAACCACTTGAAAAGTTAAGCCAATCAAGCTAAGCTAAGCTCAAGTCATTCCTCCGTATTTTAGGTCAAACCAACACACCCAAAAAAAGGCGTGTAAATTTATAATTAATATCTATCTATAGTTGGTAATATCATTTTCGATATGCTACCAAACGGTAAGCCACAATTTCATATCTGCCACAAAAATCAACCAAAGCAACATCAAGTGGAAGTGACAGCCATGTGTCAATGCTGCGTGGGTTGTTGGCTGGAAATGTGACTATGTGGCATATGCTCGTCGCTCTTATGTACATACATACATATATGCAAATGCCTTGGGGTGAAAAATACCAAAAACCGTGGAAGCTGTGACTATGAGTCTCGGCTGCCGTTGAAAGCTTGCTAATTGACAATTACAGTGGAGTTGATTCAGTTGTTGTTGTTGTGATTTTATGGCCCTGGTTGAGAGGCCCGAGGGCAAATCGAATTGTGTTGATCTGACGATAAGCGACAGTATCTAAATTATAGAAAATTGAACAGGCGGTCCACTATTTCCGCTAGCTTCAGCTGCTGCTGGTCAGCAGCTGCCCCGGTTACCCTACGATAAATCAATGAAATCGTTTTCTCATTTGAATATTAATGAACCCTTTCCACAGCACTTTCACCGCAGGATCGCCAGCGGCCACCATTTATCAGCGTGTGAATGGAGAAGCCACACACAGAAACACCGTCTCAGGTGGAAGGTGTAAATTTACTTTCCTTAAAAGGATTCTGTTAAATTGGCTTTGCTCAAGGACTTGGCATAATTAACACCGCAGGTTTTCCCACGCCGCGTGTGTGTGTATCTAATAGATACACTAATAGCCGCCCAGAAGAAAGAAATAAGAAATTAGAATTGTATAAGAAAAGATGAAATGGGAATACAGAAGCGCTAAACTGGGAAAAATCAAACGTGCCGCCTTTGTTTGGCCGCCGCCAATGCTTAAATATTTTTGTGATTAGTCCTTATCAACTGCTGCTGTCAGGTAGCCCCAGACCCGGGACCCACTGCGGCTAAAGTCGAGCGTTTGCCCATGGTGATTCCTTTTTCATTTAGCATCCTGCGGCGAGGGCAATTGGTTTCGATTTTCGAATTTCGTTAATAGATGTTTTGGCCTTTTGTCTTCAGACGCCTTGACGCCTTTTTGAGGCCCCTTTGTGGTGCTCCTGCTGCCAATTGTCAGTGGGCTCTGGCTATTGTTCTACGCTGTTGCATGTTGCCAGGTTGGAACAATACGCATTTGTTTCAATTAAAAGGATTTAGAAATGTTTTGTAGGGCCTGTAAGTGTCAGCATTTGGATTTAATTGCTGAAGAAAAGTGTGGACAATTGGAAATGAGGTTGAAATTTTAAGCAATTTAAGAAATTGTTCTGGCAGCTATATGCTATAGACGTCTAATACGTTCAGCCTCGACAAATGTGCAGCCTATATGTATTTCAAGACTATGTGCCTAAGGAGAGAGTATATCCGCCAACGACCCCAGATTGACAGGATATTTCGCAGAGTTGACAACAGGGTAAGGAAGTTCCTTGCCAGACTCAGGAGAGAAGCGACAGACTGCTGGCGAGAGCTTCAAGTTGGCCCTTTGGAAGCTTACTAAATGATACTAGCGGCACCAAAGTTGGGGCACTTAACTTGGAAGAGCGGTTCCAGCCGTACGAAACTTCCTCGCCACGCCGTAAGACACTAGTCTCCGATGCTTTCGTTAGCCTCCCCCAAATGACCCTCCCAGTTCCGCCAATCACCCCTTGGCTATAGCCGAGGTGAAAGGGACAATCAAGGAACTGTTGATACGCAAGACCCCTGGCATCGACAATAAAGACAACATGACAATCAAGCTTCTCACAGACAAGGCCATAAGTGGTGCTTATTTTCAACGCGGACTTGAGACTAAAAATTTCTCATCGCCCTGCCAGAAAGCCAGAATCATTCTCATCTACAAGAGCGTAAGCCACCCTTCTGCCTTGACTCGCACCGGCCGATTGGCCTCCTATTCACTCTTGGAAAGATCTTCGAGCGTTGTATCCTTCCAAGAATGATCAATGTATACATATGACAAGGCAACAGCTAAGGCAGTGCCAGACAAAGTACAGACTTCAGAATAAGTTGTCACTCAGGAACAAGGTACTGTACTAAAAACTTCATTCTGGCTTCGATATGGTCTCATCAGAGCCAAAGTGTGTTCCAGTCCAAAATCCTAAGGACGATTACCGGAGCCGAGTAATACCTTAGAACAAGAGACATCAAAAAGGACCTTACTGTTCCTTTGGTTGGAGGTTTCATCAAAAAGCACTCCATCAGATGCTTTGCCAAGTTAGCACACCTCCCAAACAAACTGGTGAGAAAATTCCTAAGAAGACGCCGAATTCGAGAAAACCTTCCAAGCAGAGATTAAAACCGAAACGAAAAACAGTTAGGGTTACGGTAACTGTTACGGTTATATTACGGTTGTGGGATATGAGTTACGGTACGGGTTACGGTTATTTGCCTTATTCTATTTCAGGATTTGGTTACGGCTACGGTTATTGGTATAAAATAGGAGTGTCAAAGCCTATTCCGCAAGCTACGCACTTGTTGCTGTTTTGCGCAAAGGAATAGCTCGCGCGTATACGGGGCACGCGCGCCATAAGCCTATATAAAGCAACAATAAATTCATATGCGTGCTCTCCACTCTTTCTTTCCGAGCTAAGGTTTTGTTGTTAACGCGTCCAAACCTGCAACAACAACATCATATGCAGTGCCGGCCAAAAGGAGAGGACACAAAAGTGTGCTTGTGTTGGTCAGCAAGTGAGCTCTCTCCAGACTACTGTCGTTTTACTTGCAATTCAGTGTTCACCGATTCAAACAATCATGAGTTCGGCTCGCGTTTGCGTAAAAACACGACTGACTTCGGCTCCTGGTAGCTATGGCTGGCTGGCACTGATCATATGTGACTCTCTTCTCCCTCTCTCCTATGTCTCTGGCAAATTAAAATGCAACAACAATGTTGCTTTTGCGTAGTTAGCGCTCGCGTCGCTATTCACGGCGGTACACACTCACACACATAAATTAAAATCGGGTTTCTCTTTCTATTTCTTATTGTTTTTATTGTTTGAGATATACTTTGTGCATTTGTATTTGTATTAACGCGGACGTAAGAGCATTCTGGGCATCCCTGGTATGAAATATCATTTTGACAGTGCGATTGTGTGTGTGATCTCTCTTAGAATATCTGCGCAACGACAATCGAACGGGAAAACGCGTTCAATTTCGTTTAGCTAAGCAAGCATACGACAAGGTGAGACGGACTGATACGGAAAAGCCACCGCAATTGTCACTGGCCAATGCACATGTGATAAGGAATTGGAAAATGCCCGTCTCTAAACTAAACACACCTCATGGAGGCGGAGGGACACGTGGTGGTGGCTTATGCAGATGACATAACTATATTCAAATGCGGAAGTTTTCCACAAACCTTATGTGACCTCATGCAGACCGGGCTGGCGACACTTTCTGAGTGGGCGTCTTCTTGCGGCCTATGTGTTAATCCGAAAAAGACGGAATTAGTTCTCTTCACACGGAGATACAAAGTCCCAGATCTTATCCCTCCCAAACTAAACAATTAAGTTTGGTATTCAAAAACACTGCCAAGTACCTGGACGTACCAGGCGATAGGCCGTAAATGGGGATTTTCCCCAGCAATAGTTCACTGGCTATACAGACTTGATGTCTAAACAGTTAGCGGGCATTACAGCCTTGAGATTTAGAGAGTCTGAAGCCTGGAACGCGGGTAACTCAGGACACTCAACTATACTAACCCGTCAATACGCGGTTCCCGCCATTACAGACTATTGTAAACCCACAACCTCAATCCAGAAACTCTATGACGTCAATATCCCTAGTGCGTCTACTAGGGATATTGACGTCATAAAGTTTCTGACTGGGACAACTTGTCCCACAGTAGAGAAAATGTTATCAATATCTACACTGATGGATGTAAGCTCGATGACAAAGTTGGAGGGGGAGTTTTCTCCACCGACTTAAATATGGAAATTTCATTCCGTCTCCCTGATCATTGCAGTGTGTACCAAGCAGAATTGGTGGCCATCCAGGAGGCCGCCAAATACCCCAGCACACTCATGATCGAAGAAGGGAACTTATACATTTACTCATACTCACTCTATAAGGGCTCTTGACTCCTACACCAATAAAGCCAAGACGCTCACGGAATGCTGTTGATCCTTAAATGCGATCGCTCAGCATCTCCGTATCTACCTCATCCGGGTACCTGTACACCGTAACATTGAGGGTAACGAGTCAGCCGACAAACTGACAAGACAGGGTACTACCATTCAGCTCCTCCCGGAAAAGAGCTTGATAGGGATGCCATTAGCCTCATACAAGCTAATCACAAGGAATGAAACCTGCGCCTGGCTACGGAACGATGGAATAACCTTCCGGTTTGCGCTGTAGCTAGGGTCGCGTGGCCCTCGTTCAACCTGAAGCGAACCAACAGTCTTTTGCGCCAAAGTAGGGAAAATATCTCACTTCTGGTTGGGGCCCTAACGGGTCACTGCCTCATTGGCAGGCATGCAGAACGCTCACAACGACTTCTGTAGATGCTGCAAGTGTGAGGAAGAGGAGGAGACATTACTGCATCTTCTTTGCCATTGCCCAGCTCTTAGTAGAAGGAGACTCAAAACTCTTGCTCATCCCTTTCTACTCAACCTCTCCGAGATAGAGATTCCGTCTCTACTGAAAAATGCGATCGCGCAAACAACAACGATATGTGTGAATGAAATTTTCAGTGTAATAAAAAATTTAAGGAAAGATGAGGCGGTAAAGATTTTCGTTAGCTTGTTTATCTCTTTCTCGTTTTCTTTCTTTCCATTAGCAACAATGCAGCGAAAACTAAATAGCTGCCAATTTTTACATATATACATTTGTATGTACAATAAACATACATACATCAATCCATTTACTTTTATCGAAATTTTTACTATCGAAATTTTTACTAGAAGACCAAAAACCGAAATTAATACATATATTTGATTCTGTTTCGGTACAGATAACCGGTTATGTTAATACATACATATGAAAACATTCTTTATGAAATGGTTTCGGTTACGGTTTTAATCTCTTCTTCCAAGGAGAATGTTTAAGAAATGTCCTTATAAAAATGTCATTATACTTACTCACTATACAAATCAACATATGCGTTTTCTTCTAGACCTCGAGCCAGCAAGCATCACACTCTTAAATACTTCAACTTGAACTTTAACATTATCGGCAAGCCCAAATGGTCCCTTCCATGTTTTGTAAATTTTGTATTCCCTTATACCCCTAGTAAATCTTTTCCCAAGTTAAATTTTTTTAGCTATATCGGAATATGTTTGACTTGTACGAAACATGATCTGCACCAGAAGTTGCCCTCAACACGAAGAATCAAAGAGAAAGTCCTCAGCTTAAACGTTGTGTTGCAAACTGAAAAGAAAACTCATCAAAAAAAGTACTTAGACCCAAAGACACAAAAGACACTTGAGCTCTTGCCAATTTCACAGTAATCAGTAGCATGGCCAAGAAAGCCTTCACCGAGCAAATGCTGGTCAAAAGGAAAAAGTAGCAAAACGAACTAAGCCGTTTAGGGCCACCCACAAAGAGAGCGCCGCCAAGTGAAGTCGAGCCAAGTCAAGTCAAAGTGTGGACCCACTAGCCGAGAGCAGCTTTCAGGCCAAAATTGGTAGGTGGTAGCCCCTCGGCCTGGGCACGCTAATCAAGCTAAGAGCTTAAAGCGAGACAACAAATCAAACGCACGAGGGAAAGCACCAAAAAGCGGAGAACAATGAACAAGCGAATGCTAATTAAAGCGACGTTCAAATTGAAATGTTTAACTTTTTCATCAGCGTTTCCATTTCCAGTTCAATCCGGGCGATCGGTTTTTGTTCACTTGCTGCGTATACGCATTTCCTGCTGCTATGTCAATATTCCCCACTCTCGAGAACTTTGTTTAGATACTTTTTCGACTGAATGCCGCATACAAATATTTGTGCGTTGGCTTCTTAATTGAGTTAATAGACTTGGCCGAGAGTGCGCGTGGCTGGCGTTGATTTTTGACCGACGTGCGATAATTACAACACTCTGGCGAGGCTGAGGCTGCCGGCCACTTTGATGGGGCAGCGGCGGCTCGCTTTGACTTCGTCTGGCTTCGCTTTGGCCGTGCACAAACAAACGGTTCACTGGTTCAGTGGTTCATTTGGACTGCACTTTTTCGGGGCCGCTTGTTTAAATATTGAGACTTGTGTTTAACATAATTAATGCGAGTGGAAATTACAGTAGCCATGTCGCTCCACTCCGGTCCGGTATTGAGTCCATCCGACTCATCGATTGACTGACCAGAGGAAATGAGGGTTCTTTTTTTCTCGTCTTTGGAAGTGCAAATGCAATCAACAATTTGCATGCAAAAAGGCACTAATTATGCACAAGCATTTACAATGTATGTAATGCTTAAGCGGGAAGGGTATGATTACTTTGGCATTAAGTTGGGAGAATTTATTGTTTAATTTATTTGAAACTAATCCTGCTGAAACATCTTGCTGTGCTCACTTTTCGACCCAAATATTTCATAGAATGTTTCAGGAAAGAGTGTCGACAATGATCTCTAAAATCCAAAATCTTTTAAAGCCCAAGAGTACTCTTCTGTTATCTTTCGGGACATCCAGCTAGTTTTCACTTGCTTCGTCATCTTTCTCAAGCAAATTTGATTCATACACTGAACAAAAGTTGAGTCAAGGCACAATCCAAGAACGAAATATTCATATCAAGTGTGACTTTTTCCTATACCCAAATATTTGACTTATAAAAGAACAATACTTAATTTTTTTAAACAAATATGTATGCTGATAGCAAGCTCACAGTTTAACGTCCTCAGAACACTCAGATAACAATTCTTTCATACTTGAATAGTACCAAAATGATCGTTTTCGATCCCGACCATTTGGCAGTCATTTCAAAAGTAAATAGCTTGGCTCCGTCCAAAATTTTTTGGATATATAGCGAAAAGCTAGTTTTTTGATTGGGAAGAAAATAAGCTTTAGAAAAGTGAAGTGTCTATACCTTCGGTTTCGGTTTATTCATTATGAAAAGGTAATGTTTTCTTGGAAGGTAATTGAATGCCCCCCTATCATTCATTCACACACCATTTCTTAATCTGGTGCTTGACTTCCACATTATAAACGCTTTTATCTGCAACTGTGCATTACATTTATTACTTTTTTAAATAAAGTTAGATTTTAATTGCAATTTTCACCACGAAAAAGATTGAGTGATATTTACTCCACTACGTGGAAAATGTTGCGGAAGGATTTGGGTATAAAACCTTTGAAATTACTGCTGTTACACGAATTAAATTAACACGATCTACCACAACGGCTAACTTTTGGTGAATGGGTGCTGGCAAAGTTGGGTGAAGAGCAGCCAGAAGCATTGCAAAAATTGCCAATGCATTCCGAAAAATGCACTGTTTGTTGTAGATTATGGACCGTACTTTTTTAAAGATGACGAAGGCAGGAACGTTACTGTGAATGGAGAGCGCTACCGTGCGATGATTACCAGCTTTTTTTTGCCCAAAATGGAAGAGCTGGACTTGACTGACATGTGGTTTCTACAAGACGGAGCCACATGCCACACAACACGCGAAACAATAGCCCAATTGAGAGGCGAGTTCGAGCCGGTCAATTGGCTGCCTAGATCGTGCGATATAACTCCTTAAGACTATTTGTTGTGGGGCTATGTTAACTGCAGAGAAAGACGCCTACAGGAGAACTCTGCAGTCGGGAGCAACTCGGGCTGTTAAAGAGCAATACCGGAAGAAAAGGAGAGAGGAGAAGCGCCTTTACAGAAGGAAAAAGAATGAGCGAGAAAGGCGCATGCGTGAGGAAGTCGAGATGCTATTCGGCATAAGTGAGACTCGAAAATTCTATCAAAAGATTAAACGACTAACTGAAGGTTTCAAGCCCGGAGTCACACAATGCAAGGACAAAAATGGATATCTGGTCACAGATCCGCAAGTGGCGCTAGACAAACGGAGAAGCTATTTCGCCAACATGCTGGGAGGCGACAATGAACACAATTCCGCCTCTGGAGAAGTAGCGACACCACCAATCGACAACATAGAGAAAGACCCGCCGGACCATCACGAAGTCTGTGTAGGCATTAAAATTCTAAAGAACAACAAATCAGCAGGAGCAGATGACCTGCCAGCTGAACTGTTTAAGGCAGGAGGCGAGGAGTTGGTAAGGTGCATGCACCAACTCATCAGCAGAATATGGTCCGATGAGAGCATGCCCGAGGATTGGAGTCTTTTTAAAAAAGGAGACCCTGCAGTTTGCGCCAACTACCGTGGGATCAGTCTCCTTCGCATCGCATATAAGATTCTATCGTGCATTATTTGTGAACGTCTAAAGACGCTTATTAGCAAACTGATTGGACCTAATCAGTTTGGTTTCAGAGCTGGTAAATCCACCACAGACCCTGGAGGAGACTTTTGAGAGAAATATCAAAACCAACCATCTTTTTGTTGATTATAAATCAGCCTTTAACACACCGATAAGGTCAAGGTTCTTTGTCGCCCTGTCTAGCTTTGGTATACCAGCAAAGTACTTTCGACTTTGCATGATGACGATGAGAAGCACTCGAAGCTCCGTCAAAATAGAAAGGAACCTCTCCGAACCATTTGATACCAAGAAAGGTTTTAGGCAGGGTGATACCCTATCGTGTGACTTCTTTAATCTACTGATGGAGTATATACTGCGCCAGTGCCCAAATGCCAACAGATCGGGCTCATTTCTTTATGAAGATCTAATGCTACTCGCATATGCCGATGATATTGACATTATCGGCAAAAACGAACGGGTGGTAAGCAGGGCGTTTTCAGAGATTGAGAAGTAGTCCAAACTGATGGGCTTAGCGGTAAACGAGGACAAGACGAAGTACCTAGCACCCACGGACAAGAAGTCCACGCGTCTTGGACAATTTGTTACTATGGGGGAGTACAACTTTGAGGTTGTAGAGGATTTTGTCTACCTCGGGACGATGATTACCGGCGACAACAACATCAGCCTGGAGATCTGAAAAAGAATTAGTCTTGGAAACCGATGCTACTACAAGTGCTATACAAGTCGCTCATCATCCCAGTCCTGCAATACGGCGCAGAAGCATGGACAATGACAGCAGCGGAGGATCTATGGACCTTTAAAAGATGGCGATGGATACCGAATTCGAATGAATCACGAACTGTATGAGCTTTATAAGGACATCAGTTTAGTCAAGCGCATAAAGCAACAGCGGCTGCGCTGGTTAGGACATGTAATCCGGATGGATGAAGAAGCTCCAGTAAAAAAGACGTACAAAACGAAGGCGGCTGACTTTGGAGGACAAGGCAGGAGGGGTCGCCCACCACTAAGATGGGATGATCAAGTGCGGAACGACATTTCCAACCTTGGTGTGAACAACTGGTGCCAGCTCGCACAATGCAGAAGCGAGTGGAGGGCATTCATTGCAGAGGCCAAGACCGTCAAGCGGTTGTGATGCAACATCGGGCCAATAAAGAAGAAGAAGATGTTAAGGCTCATGTCTATAGCGACAAGTCCGCAACAATTGACGCACTTTAACATACCGGCCGCTATATTGGAAAGAGTATGCCAAAATTGGACCCAGCGTATGAACCATCTTTAAACATTTTCTGAATTTTATGAATTTTTTTTTTGTTTTAATCAAATCTGAAAGCTGCTAAAAAATCACGCTTTATTTTATAGTACAGAATCGCTTAAGAAATCCAATCCATATAGCGTTTTCGAGAAGAAACAAAAACGTAAATCAAGCTGGAAAAGGGGCAAGCAAGTGTAGTACATTTATCAACCTAGCATTTGGAAGATCATTTTAACAATAATCGCTGTGATGAGATTAATTTCATGTCCTATTTAAAGAAGATTTGAAAATGAGTCACGCAAATTCTCAAAATGTGATTTATTAAAATACAACTAGAAAAATACTCGAAAATGATTTGAAATATGAGTCGAAACTGATCAGAAAAGCGGGCTATAAACGACTCTTCAGGAACATTCTCGGCTAGGGTACCATATTCTCCCGACAAAACTATCATTTATGACTATTTTAATCAGACAGAGGACTCTAAAAAGACTCGAATGTAATAAGAAATGTAAATAAATTGTGGATGTACCTAGAAGGTTAGGCTTCCAAAATTCAAAGATCAATAATAACAATAAGGATTGTGACTTACATAAATAGCTTGGTAATCTAGAAACGCTCTCCTAAACAAATGCTTGTCTAAGTTTTAACCGAATGTAGAGCCAAAAATCGGTCAAGTATTTAACACGCACAGAAAAAAGTAATGATATGATCTGGGGTTCAATATTATATTTTTTCATATCAATAAAAAGCCGATATGACACACTTGAAATCAAAGTGAAATTTTTGGCCATATCAAAATAATATTTTTTAAGATCAAATTGATATTTTATAATTTAATTATTAAACAAAGAAAAAAATTTATTGAAAGTGTTACTCTATTTATTTTCTACCTAAGTACTATTATTTATTGTTTAATAGAAACATAAAAAGAACGAATTTATAATTTTTGGATCCCGCCTTGACCAGGGATCGAACTCGGGACCATTTGCACGTTACAAATTGGCATGGCATCTTACCGCACTGCGCTAGCTGGCATGCGTGTGCTCACATGGCAGAGAGCCTACTTATATATTTCTTTACATTGCTTAAAGTTTCCATGTGAAACACTATTTGTCTCTCTCCTTTTTCTCATTTTCTATACATCCCTTTCCCCTTGTGAGAGTTTCGAATATTAAATAGATTTCCTGTTGACCTTTTCTAATATCATTTGACAAATTGATATTATTTATGGTTCAAACGAAACTTTATAGTTTAGATATGATATGAAAAAAATGATATTTGACAAAATTGTCAAATTAAACAGCCCATATCCAATTGATATGGATATTGTTTTTTTTCTGTGCGGGTTTAAGCCTTCACCAAAATTTTACAGGTTTGCAGCCTTGCTTGCAAATGCTGTTTTTGAAATATTACAGTTAAGATCAAAAATTTTTCTAACTAAAACCAATTTTCCGACAGATAGTCAACAGATTTCGACCAAATTCGCGAATCTTTTTGAAAACATATAAAATTAACAATGGTCCAGTTTAAGGTCGGTAAAATCGATCGATCGGTCCTATGACAGCTGTAAGATATAGTCATCCGATTTTGACCAAAATTTCGAAATCTGTGTGAATTTCACACTGTGAAAGCATATAATATTAGTAATGGCTTGGGGATGCCAACATTCAAAACAAAAAAGTTTTTCTCACTCAAAAGTTAAAATTTGCTGCTCGGAATTACCTAAGGTTAAGTCTTTTGGTTTTCTTCACGAGACTTATGCTTCGTTTACATTGGAGCACAGAGCGTCACATTTCAGTGTCACAGTGGCTCAGCGCAATGTGAACAGCCCATGCCTTGTCACAGAAATCGTGTGTCACAGGAACGAGTACTTTTCAATGTGAACACAAGTACTTATTTGGCGTCATAGTGGTTCGTGTGACCGAGGGTGGCACGTTTGTGACCATAATTAATTGATTTGTTTTTGTGTAACTTAAAAATTTTGATAAAGGTAAATATGCGTCATTTGTAGTGCTTTCGTGTATTTTTTTGAGTGGGTGCTGGACGAAGATGAAGATGAATCCATGTTGGATCGACAAAATTAACAAATTAACGACAAAGTTGAATGCAGAGTTGCGAAATATTCCGCACAAATTTATAAATTATGTGCGCTTGGAAGCAGCCACTTTCGATTAGCTCTCGTGTTAAGAGAAAGTAGACGGCGACTTTTCGTGAGCCCACTTCACCTGGCGATAGACTAGCAGTGACACTGCGCTATTGGGCTTCAGGATCCAGCATGACATCTCCTGTTAACACCTATTAGGAACTCCAAAGCAAAGTCCGGATGCTCATCGTATGCAAAAATATCAATAAAAATTAAAAATTGAATTGCAAACTCAGACGAAATGTGTTTCGCAAACTGTTTCACTTGTCGACAGCGTCTTTCTTGGTGACGCCAAGCTGATCGGCAACGCTGCCGGCTTATTCATTCTTTTCGACCTTTCTTTTTTGATTGTTGCTGATATTGTATTGTGGATCAGGCTCAGTGCTCATGATCTCGTTTAATGCTCACTTTTGTGCGCAATGTAACATCTGTGACGACAACAAGAAGCGTTCATATCAAAAGTACACATTTGGCTTGGGCGCTGGGACAGCGCTGTGACATGCAGTTTCTGTGACACCAGTGTAAACACTTTTGACTTCTAAGTACTTTGGGCACACAGGGTCACAGACGACATTGTCACAGTAAACCTTGCCTTACCGGCAGGTTCACCCGATATCGATTAATTGCTATCGCTGCCATAGTGTGACCAGACACTGTCAACGAATCAGCTGTGTTCGTGTTGTTATACCCTTGCAAAGGGTATTATAATTTTGCCCAGAAGTTTGCAACGCATAGAAATATTCATTTCCGACCCCATAAACTATATATATTCTTGATCAGGGCGACGAGCTGAGTCGATTGAGCTTTGTCCGTCCGTCTGTCTGTCCGTCTGTCTGTCTGTCTGTCCGTCTGTTTCTACGCGAACTAGTCTCTCAGTTTTAAAGCTATCGAGCTAAAATTTTGCAGAGAGTCTTCTTTTTACTGCACGCTGCTAATATGTCGGAACCGACCTGATCGGATGACTATATCTTATAGCTGCCATAGGAACCATCGGTCAAAAAATGGGTCTTAGTGAGAAAAACTTTTTTGGTTACAATGTTAGCGTCCTCAAACTCGTCCCTTATTAATATTATATGATTTCAAACAGATTCGCAAACTTTGGTCAAAATCGGATGACTATATCTTATAGCTGTCATAGGACCGATCGGTCGAAAAATGGGTCTTAGTGAAAAAAAATTTTTTTTCATGTAAATCGTTCTTAAGGTCGGTGATTATTAATATTAAACGATTTCAAAACTAATATGAAAAATTTGGTCGAAATCAGATGACAATATCTTCACGCTGCCATAGGACTTATCGGTCGGAAAATGAGTCTTAGTGAGAAAAACTTTTTTGTTTTAATTTTATCGTTCTTAAATATGTCGTTAATTTAATATGTTTTTAAGAAGATTCGCGAATTTTGGTCGAAATCAGATGTTTATCTGTCGAAAAATGGGATTTAGTTGCAACAATTATTGATTTTTATGTAAGCGTTCCTAAACTCTGACATTTCAAAAACAGCTTTTGCAAGGGTATAAAAACTTCGGCACAGACGAAGTTAGCTTGGCCTTCTCGTTTTTTTTTAATACTATTATTGTTTCAGCAAAAAAAGTTGACTAAAATTGCTATCGATGATGAATCAAGTTAAAGCATCGAAAAGACCAAGAGGGAAAAACTTTTCTGTGGCTGAGGAACATTTGAATGTAGACCTTGTTGAGTAAAACAAATAAATTTTGGAGAACAAAAGTAGTGTAGCAGAAGATCAGTTTGCATCTCATGCCGGAATTTATCGCTCTTTGAAAGCTTTACGGGAAAAGTCGCGAAAAGAATTCGCAACTGAGGAGCGAGAGACTTATCGCACTGGTGGCGGCATTCTCAGCACCGCTGGTGTCTATTTCCCAAAAAATTCTTGGCATATGATATATAAAATATTTGATAGACTTCTGAAATTTTTGCTCAAAACAATCAGTCAGTGTCTGTTTGTGATGGCCAGTAATGCAATAGCGTGGGACACTTGATTAACTGAACGGTTTGCCGAAGGAAGTCTGACTCCACAGAAGGCACCCGCAATGATATGGATGCTGCCACTTGCATAAGAGCGCAGCGTCACCAAAAGTTTCAATCGCAACTGAAGTTAAGGTTTTGCATGTTACTTTGAGAAGATGTTTGAACTCTAATCCTAGCAAGAATTGTTTTTTTTGTTTTAGCAATTAACAAAATAAACAATACAAATGTCGGATACAGCTGTTTGTCTATCCATGAAAATATCGATAGTTCTGTCGTAACTTGCTGGGAGGTTAAAATATGTCCCCCCCCTTGAGCCAGCGGCTAAGTTTGCCGCTCGGTTCTAGCCAAAGACAGCATAAGACACGCAAATACGGCTAACTTGCAGGTAACTTTGACTAACCGGACATTGAGAAGGCCTAAGACCCATTTTACGACCAACTGTTAATATGGCAGCTGTAATACATTCTCATTCGATTTTGACCAAATTTTGCAATTCCGTTTGAAAGCCTAGAATATTAGTATTCGCTGAGTTTGGGGACGTCCACATTGAAAACAATAAAAAATGTTCACTAAGACCCATTTTTTGAGCGATTCTTCCTATGGCAGCTATAAGATATAGTCATCCGATCCTCTGGTCCGCCCATCTCCAATGCTATAGACAATTTTAAGGATATACAAACATTAAAATCTTGTCTATTTTGCAGAGGTTATCTACTAAGATGCATATAGGTATACTGGTTGTTCTCTTTTAGGGAATCAGCAATTCGCATTGTTATTTTTATTCTCATTATTGTGGTTCCTGTTTCCATATACCCACACACACACACACACAGACTAACAGCGACAGCGATCGGCGCACGTATGAATATCAAATCAACTACAATGCAGTTAAAAAACACATTTCAAACACCTTGGAGTTGCAGTCGCATCGCTTGTTTGGTGGTCCACAAACGCCCCAAGAGCATTAAGTAGTGATGCCCAGAGTTGAGATCGGGGAGGGGGGACCCTTTGCTTGATTGCCGCTCTCCGCTCTGGATGACGTTGCAGTTGTGTTGCCGAGGCAGAGGCAGGAAGAGAGGAACACGGTTTTTGCGCATCCATATGTGGAAATACCAATTCCTGTTGCCAAGAAGAGAACAAAACATGACTTTGGCTCATGATGATGATAATGATGATGATGATGCTGGAGCTGGAGCTCGTTCTGTGTACGAGGAAGCCGCTGCTGCAGCCAAGAACTTGCAAGCTGGAATCTATTGCTCCACTCTGGGCCTGTTCTTGTATGTGTGGAGCTGAGCGCCATCTCGTTTAATGCCTTTAAGGCGTGACCATAGTATTTTATAATATGAACTGATCAAAGGACGCCGCCACGATTCAACTTTGCCGCCAGATTTGCGCGCTCCGTTCTTGGCTGGCAAAAAGCTGACAGAGGAAGAGATGAGGATGAACAGAGAGCAGCGCGCGATGGTTAAAGGCAACGCGAATGCAACAATAACAAATTGACCAAATCGATTTGTTGGCCACGCTGTCGCTGGCGTTGTCGTTGCAGCTTTTCTTGTTGCATTTTCATTTAATTTTATTGCTCATTAGCTGCATGAGTGTGAAAATGGCGAGTGCCGGCAGCCTTGACATCACACCGGAAATGGAAGCGCGCTCTGAACCTGTCCCTTGGCGCACGCGGGCATGAGTGGACAGTTTTTGGGTTTGGCTCGACTCAGTGAGCTGTAGTTGAATTTATGGCATTTTAATTTGCGCAAATGAAATATCCTGGCACTCGAGTGGAAACTGGTCAAAGGGTATGCGGAAAATGCAAACAACTGGTGTGCATGGCGAATGCGACGTATACGTGATATTCCGCTAAAGATTAGGAGGGGTGGAACAATATTGCCATTGATTTCCGCATCCTTGTCACACTTAATTGCAAACTCATTAGAACTTCGAGTGGAGATTGTCGAGTGGAGGACAGTAGACAATGGCCATTGAAGCCAACTGATTGCCAGCGTAAAATCGCCAGCACATGCAGCTGGGCGATGGAAATTTGCAGTCTATATTTATGACTCTATTAAATTCATGACTCCTGACAACCGGAGGGGTGAGTTTTTTTTCCCGTTTGCCAGTTGGCCATCAAGGACTGTGGCTGTGCAGTGATTTGATTGGCAGCGTGACCAATGAAATCACAAATTAAAAATCATTATACTTAGATTTCCATGAGGCGGGCAACAATTATGTAAGTTATGTTTTTTTTTCAAGAATTTAATGTTTTATTTGTTTATTATCCCAGCGGAAGCCATAGCCCTAGCAATATTTGGCAAATTTATGCCAACAGAGGGAATACCTCAGTTCCTTGCTGAGGCGGGGATGAATCCTGCGAGCTGTTTTGTAGAGTCACTTTTCCATTGATGAGCACTCCAGTGGATTTGCGTGTTAAAAAACTCTCTGTGAGCTCGCCCAAGTAAAACTGGAACGAACAAATTTTAATATTGAATTTAAATTAAATTGTAAATTTTGGGTAAAGAATAAGAAAACAGAATTATTTTAATAATGTAACAGAAAAGTTATATTTAAAGATTAAGGGACTAGAAATGTCCAAAATAAGCTTGAAATGAGTATTTTGTCCTCAGTTAACTTAAATTTCTTTGATTTAAAACCATTTAAGACTAATCAAGTTAGTTAGTTAGCTTAGTACACAGACAAACTAAATCGATTCCGACGGGTGTCACCTCCATATAAAAACGAGAAGGCCAAGCTAACTTAGCCTGTGCCGAAGTTTTTATACCCTTGAAAATGCTGTTTTTTTTTAAAATCTGGGTTAAAATCAAAAATTTTTCTTACCAAAATTCATTTTTGGACAGATAAACATCTGACTTCAAACAAATTTCGCGAGTCTTTTAGAAAACATAAAAAACGAGTGCGTCAGTTAAAGTCGGCCCTAACCGACTTCGATATACCCGCTACTCATGGAAAGAAATGTTTAATAGCCTTCCTGTGTTTCTGGGGGGAGAGCGAAAAGTATGCAGCATATTTTTAACTCGGCTATTTATCATCCGATCTTTATAAAAATTTCAGGGCTTATGGATATTGCGAGTATATGTAAGTTTTAAATTTGAGATCGATATCTTACAAATGGTGGGAGCTATTCAACATTTTGTAAAAACTGTACCGGCCACTATATACATCAGCGATGCCCAGCAGTACGCTCTTTGGGTACGTTTTGTTATTGTAATTGCACGGAACATAGGAAATCAATGATCGTATACATGCAGGGCGAGAGGCATACAAAGCGACACACACGCTACTTCGCGACTTCGTGTGTATGCGACACGTAGAGTAGAGCGCAAGTAAACTGACCAACAACAATATCATTATTGGTATTGGTGCTTATCTTTGTGAGTATTGGTGAGTGCTCTGTCGTTTGCTGCTTTTGGGCATGCCTGATATACATAGATAGCAATCTGCATCGTCATTCTCTCGTGCTCCCATATAAGCGTGTGCGATTTTCCCACACATATTATTAGCTGAAGTTTATAGGAAATACCGACTTAGATATATCCAAATGTTAAACAGTTACAGAAAATGTATCCAACTTCTGAAACGCATTTAAAGTGAACAGTTTTGAAGGAAACACGTGAAGCCTGAGTTCTTAAGACTAGTCTGATTTAAAGGTAATAGGCGGGATAGTTCAGCTGATGCTGAAATCATTTTTCCAATGCACTTTAGATGCGCATCAAACGCTTTGAACTAGGTTGTTACGAAATATGCTGAACAGGCTCCACAAAACACATTATTCAAGCGGTTGTACAATTCTTCCTTGGGGAAAGCAACGGAAACTTGGAATGCTGTTAGCAGATCCGTAGTAGAGCAGTTTTCATGACAGTATTCAACGAATTTTGGAACTAATAGCCTTCAAGCGAGGCAAAGACCTTTGCTTTAAATTGAAGTAGGTTCTAAATAAAATTAACAAAATTGTAATGTGTTTTAAAGATTGGCTTGTTAAAGCAATTGCGGAAATTTTGAAACTGTTCAACTTCAAAGAATTCTGAAGACTTTAACGATACCAGAAATGGAAGATTGGATAAAACTGTGAATTGGTATGAAAATTCTAATATTTAATTGGAAGTCTTAATTAATATTTATTACTAGTATAAATCAGGGTTTGAAAAAACTACCAGTTTTACATTTCATTTGCTTTTGAGTGTGCTGTGCTTTGACGAAATCGTAATTCACATGGAAAGCAATTGCCCAAAATTCAAAACCCCAAGCTGTGCTATGGCTTTGCTGTGAGAATTTCAAAAGCATAAAAATAGCACATGTGAAATACTTTCGAAGCAGCGCACACTAAGCTGAGAAAGTGCAATAGCACACATATTCCAGCAAAAATTTAGAGTAATATTATTCTTGTTTTATATAGAAGAAAAATATAAAATTAATGCCGCTGCAATTAAAACAAAATATGTAGAAATGATCAGATATTAATAGATTTAAAAGAAGGCTATATTCAAAATTGGATGCCTGCAGCTCTTACCATTTCAGAGATCTGTACGTGATTTGGACAGATAGACAGACGTGGCTATATCGGCTTGGTTGATATAGAATATTTATCGCAGATTATTCCTTCTGTCTGTTACATATGAGCATTTCCTGAGTTAATTACAAATTATTGCCAGGTCGGAGAAATACGGTGGCTGCAGCATTATTAGAGTATTGTTTTTGGACAAAAATGAAGATGAGCCAAAACACTTGCAAGCAAAAATAGCTGGCAAAAACAAAGTAAAATTTAAATATGGCCAGCCATGACAGCAAAATTGAGGGTTATAAGTACCAACGCAACGCCAGCAATATATCGAAAACCGAAAATACAAAGCCCTCATAAATTTAAAATTCGCGGTAGTTTTTGAACAAACCTCCTCTACCTTTGATATATAGTATAAGAACAACTCAGTGGCTCAGCAACGCAAGCCGAGGCTCTTCTAACCCAAGTAAAAATTGGCTCCAGCAGCAAATGATAAGAAATACTGAGTAATTCGAATAGCATAAACAGAAAAATTACCGCCAGTTACTTTATAAAAGTATTTACTTCTGTTTGTATAAATGTTAGAATAATAATATGTATGTATACATAATGTAGTGTAATTATATTGTAATGCTTATGTCCTCCTTGTTCTCGTCTTCAAACAACGGCAGATTGTTGATCGCTTCGTCTAAAAAGGAAGAATTTTGCTTCACTAACATAATGTTCTCCAATATATCACGACCCGGTCTATTGCGATTGTCCGTCAAAATAATCTTCAAGGACGAGAAGGCTCGTTCTGTCGCTTTTTACTTCAACGGAACAGTGTCCGATGTAGGATCTTTCTTCTTCAGTAGCTCATTGTTGCCAGGCATGCAATCACAAGCAATTCTGCTGTCATTGACGGGCCGTTGAATCTGAGTTCCCCATTTTCGAACTCCGGTTTCACATTCACCCCATCTTGAAAATGAAGTGCACCTTCACTGAGTGTTACTTGATTATATTAAATAAACACACCTTCAAAAATTCTGAAAAAATTGCACAGATTTTAGGAATGACAGTTAGACATGTAGAAACCGAAATTGGTACCTCTAGTAAAAGTCTCAAATAAATGGTGTTAAAAATTTCACAAAATCTTGTAGGTAACGGCTTGCATTTTAAAAATCCGAAGAATTATTCTGGATGAGTGTATACATTCCAGCTTTGACCGAAAATAAATTTGTATGTTTTTAATGGATAAATGGCTCGAAAAAGGCTTGTGATGAAAATGATTAAAATCACTGTTTAAAATTCAGGGTTGGTACTAGAAGTATATAAAAAAAAACGGTAAATTACTTTCGGTAAATGTACTTTAAAACTGTTTAATTAAAAAAATGCATTGGGGGCCCATTCGCCTACAAATCACGCTATGCCCTTTGAGCTGGAATATGTGTGCTATTGAACTTTCTCAGCTTAGTGTTCTATGCTTTTGAAATGTTAAACAGCACAGCACTGCTCCGAAATTTCAAATATGATATTGCTATGCTTATGAAATTCTCACAGCATAGATATAGCACAGCCTTGGGTTTTGATTTTTGGGCTTTTACTTTCCATTTGAACTACAATTTCGTCAAGGCACAGCACAGCCAAAGGCATAAATTTCAGTGCTATTGCTATTTTGCTGATAGTTTTTCAAACCCTGGTATAAATTAGTGAACAATGCTTTTTAATTTAAAGGTACCTTTTTTACCTTTACCTAGGTACTGGGAATTCCGCATACCTTTTACCTTACCTAGGTATATTTTTTGACATTTACCTAGTACCTTACCTAGGTAAGAAAATTGGGTACCTTTCCAATCACTGATTATAATATTATAGTCGAGGGCAAATGAACTGGTACAGAGTATGTTATATTCGGGCTTGACCGACTTTCTCACTTGTTTATTTATGAAAGGCATGCCAAAAACGTAGAATTTAAGAAGTAATTAATAAAAATTGAAAACTAATGCTTAGGTTGGCATTTATATAAGGCTGTCAAAAAAGTCTTGCGGTATTTCCGCAAGCTTGTCTTTGCAAGCGCGTAGTTCTAGTTGTATTCGTCGCATCGGTTCACGCTAGAGCTTTTTGGAAAGCTCTCTTTTTACGCGCTAGCACGTGTTTGATTTATTCTTGTTTGTTTTTAGTCGTTCGTGAGTTATAGCGTCGCAAACATGGAGCAAAATAAAGAGAAAATACGGCATATTTTACAGTACTACTACGATAAAGGCAAAAATGCATCTCATGCAGCCAATAAAATTTGTGCAGTTTATGGACCCGATACAGTTTCCATTTCCACCGCACAACGATGGTTTCAACGTTTTCGTTCTGGTGCAGAGGTGATCGAAGATGCGCCACGGTCCGGAAGGCCTGTCGTCCAAAATTGCGATAAAGTCGCTGAATTGATCGAAAGAGACCGGCATAGTAGCAGCCGTAGCATCGGCCAAGAGCTGGGCATGAGTCATCAAACCGTTATAAACCAATTTGAAGAAGCTTGGATTCCAAAAGAAGCTCGATGTATGGGTGCCACACGACTTGACGCAAAGAAACATTTTTGCCCGTATGGATGCATGCGAATCGCTTCTGAATCGCAACAAAATCGACCCGTTTTTGAAGCGGATGGTGACTGGCGATGAAAAGTGGGTCACTTACGACAACGTGAAGCGCAAACGGTCGTGGTCGAAAAGCGGTGAAGCTGCCCAGACGGTGGCCAAGCCTGGATTGACGGCCAGGAAGGTTCTTCTGTGTGTTTGGTGGGATTGGCAGGGAATCATCCACTATGAGCTGCTCCCCTATGGCCAAACGCTCAATTCGGACCTGTACTGCCAACAACTGGACCGCTTGAATGCAGCACTCATGCAGAAGAGGCCATCTTTAATCAACAGAGGCCGAATTGTCTTCCATCAGGACAACGCCAGGCCACACACATCTTTGGTGACGCGCCAGAAGCTCCGGGAGCTCGGATGGGAGGTTCTTTTGCATCCACCGTATAGTCCGGATCTCGCACCAAGTGATTACCACCTATTTCTGTCCATGGCGAACGAGCTTGGTAGTCGGAAGTTGGCCACAAGAGAGTTCTGTGAAAATTGGCTCTCCGAGTTTTTTGCCAATAGGGAAGCGAGCTTCTATAAGAGGGGCATTATGAAGTTGGCATCTCGTTGGGAACTCGTCATCGAACAAAACGGCGCATATTTGACTTAAATCGCATTATTATAACCAATTTTATGAACAATTGAAAATTCAATAAAAATACCGCAAGACTTTTTTGACTTTTTTTTTTATATAATAAAACTCATGAGGCTTACGGTGCCTGTTTTTTACTCTAAGAACAAGGGAAAATTTCGACCTAATTTTAAGAAAGTAATTTTAAAATTTTAATTTATCAGAAAATGCTCTCTATTTCTAGTTTTTAGCTAATTTTTTTTTCAAACAAGATTCATCTTATGTCCGCTTCTTTGATATTTAAGAAAACTTTTAGGATGGTTCTGCATAATAAAAATAGAGCCTTCTGATTTAATAATAATTAACATGGAGTCTTGTTATACCAATAAGGATATTTGGGTCAAAGCAGGAGCACTTAAACTGAAATTTCATTTAAAAACTGCAATCACTATACACGCCAGATAGGATATTCAACTACTATTTACATTTTAAATTCAATTCATTAGCCAAGCTCTAATTTTAATTTCAATTTTAATTTGTTGCTGCTGCTGCCAATATCACTCGTGCACTTGACCGCGCACACACACACACACAGAGACACACACTCCCTCATCCACATCATATCTCTATGGCCAGCTAGCCTGACTGGATTGCCATGCTTTTGCATTTATTAATTGCCTGACATATCCATTAATTTGAATCAATGATATATTTTTCGCGCTCAAGTGCATAAAAACCTGATGTGGCCGACGACGTGGCTGCACCACCACCACCACCACCAGCACCACCAACTCCTCCTCCCCCTGGCCAAATAGCAATTAACATAATTTTACGTAAATTGCAGCATAAATCTCATCTTCATTTTTATTTAGTGCCTTTCGTTCATTTCGGGCAATTAAATGTTTGAAATTAAAATGGTGAGCGGTCGCTGGGTACAGGTGGCACTGGCCAGACATGAATTCTGATCGAAGCTCGATTATACTTGCTATTAAGCCGAGTGGGTTTTCTTACCTAAGAAGCAGTTAACCCACCATTTCACCCTCCGGTTCTCTTTATTCTATGTCTACTGTATGCAAATTTTACGTGTTCATCTAATAGTTGATGACTTATTTACGATATTTGATTGCAATTTATTTTCTCGATCTTTTTTTGTCACACTTGACGGCTGGCCAATTTGGTTGAATGTTTTTGGTTAATAAACTGTGATCAGTCTGTGGGGTATTTGTTGTTGCCACTAATTTTTGATCGTTATTTGGAATTTATTATGCCCAAGTTTTGAGTTTGAATTGGTTTTCTGTGCCGTTGGCGGCGGCTTCTGTGACTTCTAAAAGGCAAATCATGAATTAATTTCATTAGTGAGAGGCGAACGCAGGGGCGATGCAGTCGGTGGCATTTCCCCTTAAATTAATTTTAAATGTTTTTATTTTTATTTATTTTTGGCCCGTGGTCATGAATATTCATTGCCATCAATCTAATAATTCATTTGGGTAAACATTTTAATTTACAGCCAAATGTTGACTTTGCGATTAATTTTTAATGATTAGTTGGTAATTTATTTGTATCTATGCCACACACACACACAGACACACAAACACACACTCAGGCACAATTTTGCACACCCGAGCGGAACCAAGAGCCATCAATCACGGGAACTTCTTATCGAAAATATCTTTGGTTTAAATGGCCCAGTGGATCATGATTGAAGCAAGTTTATTTCTGGGTGGCATCGAGTCATCAGCTTCCATCAACGCTTGCGCCGTGGCCAATTCATAAATTAGCATTTCTCACAGTGTATTTGTGTATTTGGCCGGGTCATTAAATCAAAAATACCTTCTGGGAACCCGGGCATCCCTGATTTGGTCTTCAAAAGCGCCGTCTTCATGTTTCCACGAATATTTCATTTGTTAATGGAAATGCCAAACAATTCCAGCTCCAAGAATGCATCCTAACTAGCTACCGTTTAATTTTTATTACGCCCCCAAAGAGGCGAGTGTGAACTCGGCGGCGAATTTACGATTCCGATTTCGGCTGATGCCCCTTTGATTTCGCTCCCGAAGGCTTCGGCCCTGCCTGTTTGACGTTTCTATTCACACGTATTTGACAAGTGGCCCCGGAGATTTTTATGGCCAGCTGGGTCATTCTATCTTTAGGGATCGCAGCCTTCGACATGTACTTTTTTGCCTATTTTGACGTTTATAAATATCCCACAATTTGTTTTTACTTCTGACGTAATGCTGATGGACAAAGGCATCCGCAACAGTGTGTGTGTGGGAACATGTGTCGCCGCTGCCCAGAACTCCTTCCCGTTTCTTCCTACATTCTGATTGCTTTATTTGTTGTTTTAGGCCACTCGAGAGGGCGTTGCAAGTGTGTTTTGATTGTTCTCTCCTTTCTTTCTGACGATTGTAATTACTTTCGAATTTTCCACGCTTCTTTGGTGGCACCAAGTACTAACAACTATGGGAAGTACACATGTCCTGGGTGAGCATCATCATGTTAAAAAACATTTCCGTCAGGATGTACCTCATTTTAGCTACTAAAGCGGCAGCTATCAAAGACATCTGGCACTTAGGGGACTCTAAGATGGATACCAAGGTAATTGTAGTAACTTCGAAACAAGATTTACCCGGAATAAAAAAAAAAACTTCTATAGTAGTTAAAAGTTTTGGTAATCGATTCTTTGGTCGTGTTTATATCGGAGAAAGTTGGATCGGATGTTTAAAAAGATGCACAAATGCAGTGCAATTTTTGAATTATTTTGGTAAAAAATCCAATTCAAAATGGTTTGTTTGCTTAATGTTCACAGGGGAAAAAAGACGCACCATTGTGAAATTGCAAGATTTCAATAGAAAACAAGTAAAAGCGCTGCAGTAGACCCAACTCTAAAATACCCTATACACTTGAGACACATATAACAAACGCGATCACACACACACATACCCTAGCTGCAAACTAAGTTTTTATTCTCTGTACCAAAGGTACACAGAGTATATTAAGTTTGTACAAAAGTATGTAACAGTCAGTGGGAAACATCTCCGACCCTTTAAATTATATATATTCTATACAGCCATGTCCGTCTGCCCGTACGTCCGTTTGCTGAATTAATGACAAAGATCGGATGAACGATAAAGAAGATATGAGAAAAAAAAGTTAACCGGCACCCACCCACCACCACTCGCCATTCAGGCCAACCACCGCTGTATTCAAACAAACACAATCTTTGGGAGAGACGGAGAAACTTCGAGATGAGAAAATAAAAATATTGCATGATAACCGCGTGACTCCTTAGATGTATTATAATTCATATAGGCCATAAACCAGACCTATGAAAAGACAAAACTGCGTTTTCAGTGATACCAACGAAGCCTTGGTTCGCGGTTTATTGGCATTTTTGTACTAGCAATTGCCTTAAAACAACATTGATCTTTATTGGGTAAAACCAGCTTCACCAAAATTATTTAATAAATTTTATGAGTTAAGTGCTCCATTACCTGCAGGAAAATAGATCTTATCATTTAAATACTTCAGTTCAGGGCATCTCAGCGTAGCGCGGTTTCTCCACCAAAGACCATTTTAATTGAAATTTTACTTTTTCTTGGTGGCAATGACGAATTTTACTCATAAGATTAATTACATAGTTTTGGGGAAGCCTGGGATACCCAAATGGTCAATGTTGCTTAGAGTCAATTGCTGGTACAAAATTGCCTATAGTCCGCGAACCAAAGCTTCCTTTGTGAATCTGAAAACACAGTTCGGTCTATTTTTACTTCTGGCTCATAGTCCAGATGGAGTGGTTCGAGGGTGAATATAAAATTGGTACTCTAATTTGCGGTTTTTTGGCTGTCGAGTGACATCTCTTAGGGACATGCAATAGCCCATTATAACATCATACAAAACGATTTTAATAAAAATCTACCGTGCACTTTTAAAGATATTCAAGAATTGCCCGATTGAAGTGAATTTTTTGTATTGCGTTCCCAATCCACAGTTGCTGAATTTTCCAGATTTTTATCTTATGCCCTTAAAAACTAAGATAAAATTGTTGTCGTTGTGTGTTGCAAGTACAAAAGTACCCATAAAACGCGAACCGAGGCTTTATTTGAAAAACTGCGTATGAGGCGATGCTTACAGAGGTCCTTTTTATACCCTTGCAAAGGGTATTATAATTTTGCCCAGAAGTTTGCAACGCATAGAAATATTCATTTCCGACCCCATAAACTATATATATTCTTGATCAGGGCGACGAGCTGAGTCGGTTGAGCTTTGTCCGTCCGTCTGTCTGTCCGTCTGTTTCTACGCAAACTAGTCTCTTAGTTTTAAAGCTATCGAGCTGAAATTTTTTACAGTCTTCTTTTTACTGTACGCTGCTAATATGTCGGAACCGACCGGATCGGATGACTATATCTTATAGCTGCCATAGGAACCATCGGTCAAAAAATGGGTCTTAGTGAGAAAAACTTTTTTGTTTTCAATGTTAGCGGCCTTAGACTCGGCCATTATTAATATTATAGTCTTTTAAACAGATTTGCCAATTTTGGTCAAAATCGGATGACTACATCTTATAGCTGCCATTGGACCGATCGGTCGGAAAATGGGTCTTTGTAAGAAAAACTTGTCTGTTTTAAATTTTATCTTTCATAAACTCGGCGATTCTTAATTTGATATGTTTTCAAAAAGATTCGCGAAATTTGGTCGAAATCAGATGTTTATCTGTCGGAAAATGGGTTTTAGTTAAATTTTTTTTTGAATTTTATGTAAGCGTTCTTAAACTCTGACATTTCAAAAACAGCATTTGCAAGGGTATAAAAACTTCGGCACAGACGAAGTTAGCTTGGCCTTCCCGTTATCATAATTTTAGAGTCTTATGCCGGGTTTTTAAAAAAGTTGGATTTTGTCGAACTGTGTAATATTATAGTCGGGAGCAAATGAACTGGTAAAAAGTATGTTATAGTCGGGCTTGACCGACTTTCTCACTTATTTCGTATATAACTTTGGTGTTTTTGGTCCGATCTTCTTGTGCTTTTCAGCATAGATAGATCTTAGACCTAGGATAATATATATCAAATCACTAGGTTTTAATTATAAAATTGTAGCTCCGACAGTTTTATGCGGTTGAAAAGGGGAGGAAGGAATTTTGTAAATCTGAAACAAACTTGACCTGTGTACTCTATTTCTTATAGTCTCTGAGATCTACGTGTCCATATAGACAGACGGACGGGGTTGACAGACGGACATGGTTGACTGATCGACTCGGCTTTTGATGCTGATCAAGAATAGATGAGTGAATTTCAGCTTTTTTTAAACTGCGAACCGAACCTTCAACCAAA
The DNA here is from genome assembly GCA_037044535.1 of Lordiphosa magnipectinata. Classification (NCBI taxonomy): domain Eukaryota; kingdom Metazoa; phylum Arthropoda; class Insecta; order Diptera; family Drosophilidae; genus Lordiphosa; species Lordiphosa magnipectinata. The sequence continues at coordinate 33,475 of JBAMBO010002125.1, read as the reverse complement.
CCAAACAACTATCTGTTCCGTTCAACAAAATTGAAGATATTTGGAAATTTAGCAAATTTGTTGTTATTTGTTGAATATTGTGCGACAAAGTCTCGAAATCGTCACGAAAGTATAAGGGATTTGTTTTAAAAATAATAGAAAGAAGTTAAAATTCTCTCATTTTAATGAGCGGCTTTAGCCTTTGCTTCTTAGATCCTTGATTGCGCGTTCAGAAGATGACGAAAGTTATTTTCTCTATTTGGTCGCTTACCAAAGGGATTTAAATAATAAGGCGATTACTGGCATCATTAGAGCCTCCAATGGCCCTAATAGAAAGCCGACTAAGTCAATAATTTTAAAGGGTTTGACATCTAAGCAAACAACTTAAAGCAACTTAAACCATTGAATGAAATCTCAGTTGATTGGCTCTTAAAACTTGATTTGTCTGATCAAAGGTACAGAAATTCTGGATATTATTTGGAATATAAATCACATAAATTGTATTTCTATTAAATCTATAAAACTTGGATCGAACAAAAACATCGAACTAAAATTTATCAAATTTGGCAAATTTTGGCTGGAACCCGCGAATCGGAGCACGAAAAAAAATGTATTGGCTTCGCAACCCTGCTTCAAATAAGTAAGTTTAACTCAAATTGAACATAGTTCGGGCCCCTGCAATTTTAGTAAGTCCGAGGGCTCACACTTAAAATTCAGCCAGACATTTTCTTGAATGGTCAATACTCTTTGCGTTTCTAGTGTTTTCGGTTAAGCTACTTTGTTATCGCAGCGAGAACTCTTAATTACTTGGAAGTACTTAAATCAAGTACGAAAAATGCTAAAATTGAAAATCTACTTATCTACTACTTTAATATTAATAAAATGAAAATAATCGTTATTGAATCAAGAACTTTTCGTACCTAAAGTTAGCCGAAAAGTTAAAGAAAAGCGCGCTTTTAGTTCAATTACAGATTATCTTGGGTTAAGCACAAAATAGACTTACAATGAAAGCAAAAAAGGGTGCATGTGGAAAATTTGAATTATTTTTAAGCGAATCTGTTCTTAAAGTTCCCAACTGGTTCTAACACTTTGCGTATGGACTGATGGTAGATTTCTTTCCAACCTTTTTTTATTCAATGCAGAGCCCTCATTTTAGGAGAACAAAAATTTCCTCATTTCAAACTCTTCAAAAGCACAAAAAGCTTTAATCAGTAAAGGACTGCAAGGTTCATGAAACAGTTCTGTAAAGGGAAACAGCTATTTTTGGAGAACATTTTATTTAGCAAAACATGTCGCCTCCTGGGGGCGAAGACATTTCGCTATTTACTTTAGCCGAATGCATGCCGAAGCTAAGGGGAACAGAGCAAAAAGCATTTCAGTCGCGGTCAGGTCGAAGCAAATTCACGGCGCTTTATTTTCGCTCACCAATACACTCCCACTTTTTGGTCTCGCTCTCGTTGGCCAACGCTGGTCTAGAGATTTTTATTCTAAGGTACGAATACAACAACCTAGGTACACCCCAGCTGCTTCATTCGCTGTCATTGAATTGAATTTGATATGTTTTTGGTTCCCAGACCGATGCATTAAGTGTTTTTCTGTCTACCGCGAATTTCTTTGCCAACTACTTATTTCTCTTGGATATTTGTCTGCTTGGCAGCGATGCGTGATGATGACGCCACTCCGGGAGTTGCCTTTGATGTGGCTTTATGGTGGCTCTTTTAGCATTTTGACAGTTATGCTAATGATACACCATTCATACACCAGTGGGATACATTTGGCGCTCCGTTCGGGGTTCGCGCTCCATGACTGACTTTAATTTGACAGAATTTCGCTTGTCACTTTGTCACATTTCACATGCGCAGAGTCCACCCAAATCGTGGCTGGTGGCGGCGTCTTTAAACGCCACTCGGATTGCCACTTCCGTTGTGGCTGTCGATCGGTCCTCGGTTTGGGCTTGCAAAATGTCATGGGAATGTGAAATGCAGCACATTTGGAGGAAGAGCTTTTTTTTTATTTCGTTTCGTTTTGTTTGGCATGTCATTTTGGTACAAAAGCCGCGCGGCTGCTACCTGCCAATTATCTAGCCATATCATTCTAGCCCAGGCCGGGCGAGCGACCACCAAGCTAGCCGCGTCTAACAGCTAAAGCGCGCTTTGATCTTCTGCCGCCTGGCCAATGGCCAAGCAATGTGATTAAGCCACACACACACATTGAGATAGCTCACCCATACACGCTCGTTACCCCAGCAGCCTGGGCCTGGGCCTGAGCCTGTTTTCGCTCGTTATTCTCCACTTTGTACGCCTGTCTGCTCATTTATCAAAGCTGGCCAAGTGCGTGGCTTCGTCTCTCTGGCTTTGGCTGCGTTAAGCGGCTCATATCTGTGCCTCTGCCTCATTTAGCTTTGAAGTTCAGCGCAGCTGTGTGATTGGCCAAGAGTCTTTAACTGACTTCTACTTGGGCACCAGCAGTATGTTCTTTTGCTGGTTCATTAGAAAAATGACGGCTTTGTCTTTTTATGGCTTACTTTAGCGCTTAGACTGAGCTGAGCAGTTGTTGTTGGCTTAACTCATTTGGCCGACGGGGCTTTGCCCATTAGCCATAATGGCTACATTGCCACCTGTGTTGCCCACACACATGCACACACGCACATGCAGCGAGTTGAGTGGCCCTTAATTTGCTGCATACCTTGGGGCGTCTTTCATATTGTTGGCCCCACACAAATGGTGTAGCATTAGGGGGTGAAGCAAAGTCGATGAAATGTGTACCTTTCCAAAGAAGTATCAAGCTAAAAAGTTGAGAAAAAATTTGTGTTAGTTTCAGAATTTTGTGGGTTTCAACTTTTTTTTGTTTGTTATAGAAATGTATTCGAATTAACTTATAGAATAAATAATTATATGTTAATTAACTTAAGAAAATTCTTGTTGAAAGAGTGAATCGGAATTAATTTAAGACTGTGCGGAGCTAAGGGTGAGCTGTCGAGAATTTAAAAATGTTCTGATATAAACCAAATATATTCCGTATGTTCCCAAATCAAGTATGTCGCGATTATATGCTGATCAAGAAATAAATTGAAACATTTTCTTATGATTTTCCATCAGTATAATCGTACTCGGGTCAATCGCGCACGCGTGGGTGTATGGGTGCTGTGTGTCCTAATCTTATATGTATAAGTGGTAAATCGATGTGGAACTTAACATTTATTTAAGAGTTTAGTTACTTATATACCCGAGACTTTTGTGGAATAGAAGTCTGGCTTAAATCTTTATGCGATTGTAAACACGGTTTTTTTTTTTTAAATTGTCCAGTTCTACTTTCTGTTACTGACATCACATCCTCTAATATCGTCAATGTTAAAACTAGTTCATCATAATCAAAAAAATTACATTCATCTCGATAAAGAGGTCATACAACTACTACATAATGTTCCCGATTTGACCAACACAGAAGCTGAAAAATATTTTGATACCTTTTAGTAGTAGTAGTAGTTTTTTATTTTTTGTAAACAGAATAAATTTAATTTATATAAATGTATCGTATAGTATACAAAAAAAATTTAACAAATGAAAGTTTAGTTTCTAGGCGACTTGGTTAAAGAACCGTCTGTCGCTCACCACCTCGCATCCTCTACACGTAGCCGTAATACACCTGGCTTCCCGGGTCTTCCCCAGATACCAGATCGTTCAGCCATGCGTTTTGGGTTTGAGGATTAGTGCTAGCATGATTTACATATATTATAAATAAGTAATACATTAAATAAAACATCATTTCCTTTTAAAATAATCCCGTTATGATTCTATTTCTATATGCCAAGGCTTTAATCACATAACTCTGCAGCTTTGACCAGTCCGCGCCGTTAAGGATGTTTAATATTTCGTGCGGAAACAGCGTACTTTTTCCGAAAATTGAGAGCCGGAGCTCCCGAAGAATCGGGCAACCTCCAATGAAATGGATGACATTTTCTAGCTCCCTCCTGTTACAGAGAAGGCAGTTAGTGTCACTTCTCGTGACATTCGGAATAAAGTTCAATATCTCACCTCTGGCCATAAAAACACTTCTTATTCCTTCAATGGAGAACTCATCGGAGAAATAATTATTCTCTCCCAGATCGTAGTGCAGCTGCCCAAAAATTATTCGCTCAGAGCTTCTCCGGGGTTCTTCAACAAATCATTCATCCTATATGCTGCATCCATTTTAATTGTGATGTTCTTAGCCCAAAGTTTTCCATGTCGCGTTATCTTCAAGATTCAGTCGAACTCCATGATCCGCGGCTAGACAGCCCCACTCTCTGAAACATTGCAGACGTTCATTTAATATATATTCTGCCAAGATCCTAGGTACCCTTTTTTCTTCCATGGTTATGGCTTTTTGCATATAATCGGAGTGCAGATTAACTGTATATATATCACATAAAGTAACGATAGTCCGGTCTCCAGATATAACATTCTGTTCGGTGTGTAGACGAAAAATGTTCTTAAGAAAGTATCTTTGTAGACTTTCCACTTCTTCGTATCGTTGTATCCCCCATACTTGTGCTCCATAACACATTATTGCCCTCACTGCGGCATTAAACAGCTTATACTTTGTGCTGGTAGGAACATATTTTTTGCCTAGTATTGTTCTCCAAGTACTATTTATCGCTACTTTAGCCATTTTTAGTTTTTCTCCCAGGTGAAAGTTGAATTGGGCATTGTGATAGATCCAGACTCCTAGGTATTTGTATGATTTTACCACCTTCAAATCAATGTCACCCAGTTGCCATTTTTCCTCAAATGCAAACCTTCTCCAGTGTTTTTTAAAAATTAGCACCTGTGATTTTTCGCAGTTAATTGTGAACCCCCACTCCTTGTAATACTTCTCTAAAGCATTGATATTGTCATGCATAGCCTTGGGTGTTTCTGCGAAGAGCACTATATCCCTCTCCTCCTTTGCTCCTACATAACTATAGGTTTTGGTTTTTTCTCTCTCTCCCTTTTCTCGATCTCTATATTATTAAAGTTTTTGTTAGCTCTAATAACGCCTCTGAGTACAATCGACTGTGAATACAGGGCATAGCTGGCCGGACGGGCAAATAAAATACCCCCACCGTGTCGGAGTCGTTATTAGTTTATTTTGTAATTTTATTAGATTTTCTTTGATAGGCTTCCTTAGCTCATAAAATTTTTTTTGTATCGTATTTATACTTTTGTTGACAGCATTTGTTTGTCGACTCTAAATAAACAAATAAATAAATATCATCTGCGTATAATAAGGTTTTTATTTCCAGGCTGTTTATTGTGAGTCTTTTTGGAAGGAATTTCACTATTTCATTTAGGAATATCGAAAAGAGAACAGGGCTCAGCAAGCATCCTTGCTTAACTCCAGACTCCGTATTAAACCATTCGGATAGCTTTGCTGCTTCATTGCTTTCATACATACTTTGCAAAGTTTGTATAAATTTGGAGGATATGCCGATATTGCTCAGCTTATACATAAGATATACCTTGTAGAGGGTGCATTAAAATTGTTCAGATGTTTGTTACTGCATAGAATGAAGCATCTTCGACCACATAAAGTATATATATTTTTGATCAGCATTAGGAGCTGAGTTGATATAACTGTGATATGTCCGTCCGTCTGTTTCTATGCTATCTCCTCCGTCAGTTTTAAAGCTATCTAAAGCAAACTTTGCCGGAAGTCTTTTGGCACAAATACGCTGCACATTTGTCGGAACCGGTCGGTTCGGATGACTTTAGTATATAGCTGCCATAAGAACGATTGGTCGAAAAATTAGTTCTACAGAGAAAAACTATTTTGCTTTCAATGTTAGCGTCTTTATACACTTCAGTTACGAAAATGATCGGTTTCCACACAATTTTGGTGAGTTTGATAAAAATCGGAGGAATATATCGGAAATACATTTAGCTGCCATATAACAAATTGGCAAGCAAATAGTTTAGTTACTTGGTTTAATAGCTGTAACCAATTTTTTTGAATATCGCTCATATGCTAACCATTATTGTATGGCGGAAGGGATGGTGCACGGGTTGTCATGCTGCTGATGCGTTATCACGATAAATAGGGTGACCAGAGCTGGCACAGTACTCCCCCTCCAGAAACCATATGGGAACGAATGATTTCAAAAATTTGTGGTATATCTGGGATGAATGGCCGGGGGCGATCATTTACAGGATTTGTACAAGTCCCAATGTGTAGAAAAGCTTGCGTATACTTTTTGCTGAGATGTTTGTGTCGTAGTTGAGTAGACGAACTGTTTCCGATGAGTGTAGAAATTGATAAATCCGAAGTACTGAGCATGTGCACCGAGTACACATTTGAGGTCGTTGCTTCGAGTGGGCGTCGACAAACAAGTTCGCCCAAGTAGGGTTAAGGTTGTAGAGTCAATAGTGCTGGGGTCATTTGCCACTCGTTGTGGACTTTGTTTATCACTCGTTGTGGACTTTGTTTGTCACTCGTTGTGGACTTTGTGTTGAGTTCGAGATCTTGTAGGTAGATGCTCTGTTAACTGTAGGTCCCTTTCTCTTGTGCGAAAATTAGAAGCACACACGTTAAGAGATTGAAAAAAGCTCGGCTTGTGGACCAAAGTTTGGACTGTGACAATTCTTTCCTGTTGTAAATAGAATTTTAGTGATCGGTTTTTGTTGCAACCCACGTTGTCCCAAGCTTGTAACGTAATTTGATAGCAATTAGTAGCCATTTCAATATAGTTCAAAGTTAATTTTCTTATCTCTTTTCAAGTCATTTCCCAGTGTCAGTTGGGGCTACGCTTTCCCCATTTCTTTGGGGCATAAATCCATTTAACAAAAATGGCCTAACACAGCCATCAGCCAAAGTTCCATTTCATTCCCTTGGCACTCATTTAGTTATCTAAAGAAGTAGCTGCCCAATGTAGCGCCCACTTATATTCATGCCACTCCGTGTGCCACACACCGAGATGATGCACAAGATTAATTTTCCATCTTGGACCCCGGGACTTGGGTTACTTGGCAACTTGTGTGGCAAATTAAAATTCAATTTTTCAAAAAATCAAATCAAATCAAATAGAAATTCCCATAATGGCCCAGAGCACAAACTGAATTTGAGAATCCACTTAATTCGATTTAGTTTAATTTACTTTTTGTTGATCCTTGGATGCGAGTGTGAAGCTGCTTTGTTTCGGGATGCGTAACAAATGCCTGGCACAAAGGACGAATTGGCACAGGTTTGCCATGAGGTCTAGGAAAAGTCTCATTACAATAGAGTGTGATAATCCACAGCTTGGGGTACAAAGGGACACACAGCCCAGCATTAGGCACACATAGTTAGCGTTCCTCGGGCAAGGACCTTCAGCTAGATGCGTTGGTGGCTAATGGACTTAGTTTTGGTCAATGCCTTTCACACCTACACACAGGCTGAGCGTGAAGAATTGGAAGGACTCTGCAGGATCCTTTTGTGCAGCCATCTTTGATCTGTTGCCGCCTCACACAGGTGCCGCCGCAGCTTAACCGTGCCGCAATTAGGCCTTAATATGCAGCAGAAAGATTTATAATTGTGTTAAAATCTCGCGCTTACATTTCATGAGAATCTAGGGGCCTCTCGACGACGATCTCGAGGGCGTGGCTGTATTTGCTGTTGAAATTTTAAGCTAATTTACACATTTTACTACAAAACAACACCAAAATGTAGCGTCACTGCGTTAATTGCTGTCCATGCCAAGTCATCTCTCGCTCCTCGCTCGGTCTATGTTGGTGTGTGCATCTGTTCCAAACACGCCCCAGATTAATCTCCATTAGTTGGCGCTACCTCCCCCCACTCCCGCCGAATAACAAAATAAATCCTCAAGCTGCTTTCAACGCGGATGTAATAAAAACTCAAATTACTTTTCGTTTACATCCTGACTGGAGCTGGGCTGGGGATGTCCCCTCCCAATTCTTATGTTAATGACAGCAATTAATTTTCGTTCGCCCACACACACACACACAGTGACCCCCAAAGCCAAACAAATCGAGAAACATATTTTTATTGTCACTGCGCCAAAATACCGCTGGGTGCTATTAATTACTCAAAATACAGCATCCCACCCTGCTCCAAGGGGCAACTTCTTAGCCCTTTTCAATTTCAGCAAACTTTCTGTCGCCCTGATTTATTGCCTGGGCCATAATAAATTTCTTCACTCCAGGTGATAACACATAAATCAATCCATTAGTTTTGCACACTCTCATCATGTACATTATTCACATTTGTTGTTGGACTTGCGACTTTTGTTTACTTGGACGGGGCGGGAGGGTGGCTTACAATTCGTTGCACTGCTTTGGCTTTTGGACTTTGCGGGACAATAAATTATAGCCATGATTAGTCTAAATTTGCCGAAATAAAGAAAAAACCAAGTTGACAAATGCGGATGCTGTGAATTCGAATTCCCACAGCGGGGAAAAACTTTCCCAAGATTTCTCATGGCAAAAGTTGTGGAAAAATTGAAAATGTACAAAAATAAAAATACAAAAAAAACTGCAATGTGATCAAATGATGGGGCTTGGTTTGACAGCGAAGGGTTGGGGGCATTCGTAGAGCGCATTCTTTGTTAGTTGAAAGTTTGGCTTCGTCAAAAAAAATTAAGTTATTTAAGGAAGTCATACACTTAGAAACAGAAGTGTAAGTTAAGGTCCGCAAAAGGTATTAACAATCGTTTACAAAGCATTAATTGTGTGTTAAATTGGCTGACTAGGTGAATCACACTTAGACAAGATATAAATGCAGCTTTCTATCTCGTATCTCTCTCTCTCTGTGCGGTAGTCATCAGTCAGTCAGTCAGGTTAAACCCCACAGAAATAGTCAAGTGGGGTCAAAGAACATGATCTTGGCGGCCAATGGCCTGGTCCAAAACGTAACATTAAATACTCTCCGAGCTCGCCAGAGATCGAGAAGCAGTCTAAACTGATGGGCTTAGCGGAGAACGAGGTCAAGACGAAGTACCTAGTATCCACGGGCGTCTGTTACAATGGGAGAGTACAACTTTTAGGTTGTAGAAGATTTTGTCTACCTCGGAACGATGATAACCAGCGAAAACCACATCAGCCTGGAACTCCGAAGAAGAATTACTCTTGCAAACCGATGCTGTTACGGGCTCATTAAGGAGTTCAAGAGCAGAAGCTTTTCTCGAAGAACAAAAATATCGTTATACAAGTCGCTTATTATCCCAGTCTTGCAATACGGCGCAGAAGCAGCGGATGAGGAGACGATTTGCGTGTTCGAGAGAAAAATTCTTCGGAGGATTTATGGACCTTTAAAAGTTGGCGATGGATTTCGCATTGGAATGAATCGAGAACTGTACGAGCTGTATGGGGACACCAGTCTGGTCAAGCGCATAAAGCAACAGCGGCTGCGCTGAATAGGAATTGTCACCCGGATGGATGAAGAAGCTCCTGTAAAAAAGGCGTACAAATGGAAGCCAAATGACTATGAAGGAAAAGGCAATAGGGGACGCCCACCACTAAGATGGGAGGATTAGGTGGGGAAAGACATTTCCAGCCTTGGTGTGAAGAACTGGTGCCAGCTCGCACGAAGCAGAAGCAACTGGAGGGCATTTATAGCAGAGACCGAGACTGTCAAGCGGTTGTGATGTAAAAATCGGGCCAAAAAAGAAGAAGAAACTCGCCTCTGGATTGGTCCATGGTTTCGCGCGCCGTGTGGCACCGTCTTGTTGCACGGTACTTTGCTTCATTGACCCCAAACAGTGCATTTTTCAGCGGCATTGGCAGCTATTGAATTGCCTCTGGTTGCTCTTCACACCAATTTCGGCAATTCTGTTGGTTGACGTACCCATTGAGCCAAAAAGAGCTTCGGCGCTGAAGACAAGTTTTCGATGAACACATTTCTCCCAGAGCACGAATTTCGATAAAAAAATTTAATGATTTGTAAGCGCTGTTCGTTTGTTAGTCTATTCATGCTGAAATGTCAATCCTTACTGAGTAATTTTAGGGCAAAAATAGCATAAAAATCACCCTGTATAAGTTCGAGTCTCACACAAAAAGTATTTTTAATGAAAGTGGAAAGTCATACCAGAATCAATGCATGAGCGCAATTAACAGCTAAGGGATCTCCTTGGTAAGAAGACCACTAAATACTTAAGAAACTAATTTTCAATATTACAAATGACACACATAACTACATCGCCATGATTTTGACAATACTGAAGGATCAATGCATAAGCACAATTCGCAGATGAAGGATCTCAATGGAAATAAAACCGCTAAGTGATTAAAAAACTGCTTTTCCAGACCACAAACCATCACACATTACTGCATTGCATTGATTTTGACAATAGTGAACCCCGAACCATGGATGACCAATGCTGAAGAACATTGATGGAGCATAAAGAATGTATCAGTAACACCATTTTCCCTGTTAATTTAGAACAAGAGCCTGCCAGATGTAGTTCATTAGCGTTATTCAATAAAAATTTCATTGCATCAAGACTAGCTTGCAATTCCGAAGCCTTCAATTCAATAGTAAAAGATTTGTTTTTTTGTTTTTTGATTATTATTTTTTATAATAGTAAATATTACATTTAAGCACTACCCCCTTTGCAAACATGATATCCGGTAAATTGTGGCTCTTTGGAAAATCCGTCATTGTGGCAAAAGAAAAAAGACGTTCAAGTCCTTCCAAGTAATGATGAAAAAAATCGATGTACAGTTTAAATAGCCTTTTACTTTGGTACTTCGATCCTCTGGACATTTCATACATAAAGCAATAATATTGCCTGTAGATTCATTTGCTAAGAATTTAAAATAAGTTCCGTCCAGTAGAACCAGTCGTGGCTGCGAAGATGATAAGATAAAATATTTTTACCAGTGCCCAGAGCAGAATCCAAGGAATTACTGTCTTTATCCATTTTAACGGTTGGCTCCATTTTAGTCCAGTATTTACCGTGCTGATTTACTCTCCTTTTATATTTATCCTTATTTTTTAAACAAAATTATTTTACTGTGCAAACTTTGAGCTGCAAATCACACAGCTTACTTAATTGTTAGTTTTAGCCGTAGTCTAGAACAAATGAAAAATTCAATTGCAATTGATTTAGTTGTAAGTTACAATTAATTAAACTTAATTCAACTAAATTAATTGCAATTAATTTCAATTGCAATTGAATTAACTGATTAAAATTATTAGCTGATTAATCAATTGATTGAAAATTTAATTGATTAATGCCCAACACTGGTTCGAGAAGGCTAGAAAAATGCTGGTTTAGAAATATCAGAGTTTAAAAACGTTAACATTAAACTTAAAAGTTTTTTTTAATACGACCCATTTTTATCCGGTTTCAACCATGTTTTGAGAATCTGTTTGGAAGCTGTTTAAAATTAACAATCAACGAGTGTATGAACGATAAAATTCTATGACCTAAGACCTCGAGCTAGCCAGCTGTAACTTTGACTAAAAGATAAAATTAAAAGCAATTAGTTTTTCGCACTAAGAAGCATTTTCCGGCTTATCGGTGTTAAGACAGCCATGCGATGTAGTCATCCGATTCAAAATGCGCTGAACCCAGCTAATAAATTCTCGATTGGAGTCAGAAATTATGAAACTTGTTCGATACTTGTCAGAGGTATCCACGAGAATTGATCAAATTTTTTAGAAAAATTGAAGCCGTCGTTTAATTGTTTTTGTTATCTTAAGAGAGAGAGAGAGAGAGAGAGGCAAATATGAAAAGAGTTGCTAAGTATAAGAAAGTAAGTATAAGCAGAGGTCGCAAAAATCGGTCCCCTGTTTGCCTTTTTCAGAAAACGACAGCTTTCGTGCGACCACATTGAAAAGAGTTCCGAAACGAAGTCTTTTTGGGACCGTTTGGCAAAATTCCTGCATTCAAAAGGTCTTTTCCGGCTAACGATATGAATGTATGCGAAGAACTGTATGCGCTATCTCGTTCTCGCTCGCATAGACTCTCTCTCTCTCTGCTTATGTTAAGCTCTGCAACCTTTTCAAATAACATTTTGACAGTTTGGTCTTCGAGAAGCACGACCAATTGACTTAAGTTGGGCCTGTTATTCGGTTGCTGTCAGACCGATCAGTGCTGTGTGGTCAAACACAGCTACTTAACAGTGAGGGCGATAACACAACACATTCGGTTGAGGGAAGCCCGAGCCAGATTTTTCTTTGGTTTTTGAGTTATGTACGAGCTATTCAAATGAGCCGAATGATTGTCACTGCCGTTCTCTTTTGCACGATTTCCACGACCAAGGTTCACTCGCTCAGTGAATCCGAACTCAAAAAGTTTCGGCACTAAGTCCCCTCCCGATTTTTAGGACCTGGTTAAAATGTCCCGTTTCCAAAAACCGATTTTGTAATTTGGCTTTCAACTTTATAGAACCGAAATATATATCAAAATAGTCAACATTTAGTGTGACCAGGTTCGGTTTGAAAAATTTGCTCTCATTCTGAACTACGCAAAAATTGTGCATTGAAACAAAACCAAGTTTCATTATTCAGCAGTTAAATTTGATTGAACAAACTGCTTATCCACCAGCCGCTGACAACAACATCCAACATGTTGCGGCTTGAAGAAACTTCGAACCAACATCGAAAGCAACTGCATGCTCCCACCACTCATACTTATCCGTGCTCTCTCGCTCACTATCTGTCTCACCCGCTTGGTAACTTCTGGTTGCAGGCAGGGGGCGGGGCTAACTTTCTTGATACAATGACGTCACTGCTGCATGCCACCAATCAGAGTGACGTAGCCTGAGGCGCTTGCGCTGCGCGTCGGCGCAAAGCGAGACCTGGAACACAGAAGAGTACCAAAACATTTAGCCAAATTAATTGCAGGATAATAACTTATGTCCTGACATGGCCAACGCCCGCGCCCAGTCCCTAATTGGTTTTTTAGCCCCAGCCCACGCCCGGGACTCACCCACAATTGTGGCCCAGACCCAAGCGGCCATCATGGCGAATGAGAACGCTATCTTCATGCCATCTGCATTTCATTTCATTTGTAATTGGACGTAATTCAATTTCAAAATAATTGTGGCCATAATTTCAGTGTAATTTGATGTTGTTTTGCTTTTGCCATGTGCCAATTCCATTTGCCCCTCGTAACTCATAAATAAATTAATGAAGTGACTTCACATGCCACCGCGAAGCGCCAACATTGTGACATTGTCGTCGTCGTCGACGTCTGCATTTCAATATCAATATCGAGTGGAAGGGCCCAGCAGAGTGGCAATCAGACATATAATTTGGCCAAGCAGAAATTATACATATGCAAGTCAGACATAAATTTACTTAAATTATAATGTCATATTATTAATGATAATCGCGCAGTTTGGCTTTCAGTTTTTTTTGTATACCTTTTAGCTGATCGAAAAAAGTCAACAATTGCCAAGGGGGCACCTTCAAGGGGAACACTGTTCCCCCACTCCTGTCCCCCATCTTTGGCACATTGCCTAATTAATTAGCTTGCTGCCTGTCACAAATTAATTAACACCGTCGAGTCTTGTAAGTGCAAAAGCATTTGTAATCCATTAGGCTTTATGACGCGACTTTGAGACCAACAAAAAAGCATTTGGTTCGGCATTGTCCCGCTCATAACTACACTGTGAGAAATTGTGAGTAAAAGGGTGAGCAATGTTTTCTATCACCCAAAAGTGTGAGTGTCGTTTTAAATACACCCAAAAAATAGTATTCATCAAAATGACACTATTTAGTTATCAATTGGAAACAATTGAGTATCAAATTCTTTTTAAAACTCCAAGTATCAAGTTATTTTCAAAAGTATTAAAAAGATATTTTCAGGATGTCAAATTTATAATAATATGTATCAGGCTGAAACATTTTTGTAATAATTTGTTGGTATTTTTGATATTTCAATTGTCAAACTTTTAGTATCATTTTGATACTAGCTTTTATGAAATTAACATATTTTCTTGTCATGTTTGTAGTAAAAATTCAGTTCTTGACAAAATGCTATTAAAATTAACATAACATTTTAAAAACTTTTGACTTCTATTTTGAACTCTTTACAAAACGTTTTTTATTCACACTAATGAAATGAAATTGTCAAGTGTGGACACCTCATTATGCGTAACATTGTACTCTCACTCTGAATGCTCGGTGTCCACGGGAATGTTGTTGAATGTTAAACAGAAGTCACTGTAATGCTGGAACCTATACATGTGGAGCTTTACGCCTTCACAAAGACTCTGAGTGAAAAACGAGAAAAACGCCTCTTCTGCAGCCGTATTCGCCTTGAACCTCTCGCATTGTGCGTCATTTTGCAAAGCGCTGAAACAGCCATAGCAGCATTGTCTAAAGAGTTACATTTGTTATTTACAAAAAACGACCACAACAACATATATACATATATATGTATGCTTAGCTGCTTAAACTTACCTTGTGAACATAAAAGTTCGTGCTCCAAATTGACATCCTTTAATTTATCGTCTGGGAAAGTGTCTTCCATAGCATTCACTTTTAACTAACACTGACGTGTATGCACCTAAATCGGAACACTAAATGTGACACGTCAAGCATCGCCAGCTGCGAAATTTGGCATGCTTCGATTTACAATTCATACATTCTTCGAATTTTCAAACTAACAACACAAGGCAACAAAATGTGACTTTTTCCAATATATTGAAGGGTTAATGGTGATTCTATATGATTTTCGTGTGCTGAACACGAATCTTTTTTCAGAAATGGTCCATCACGTCGGGATTTTTAGCAATTCGACCTAAAAGTTGCAAAAAATGCCTATTTTTACCCTTTTTAGACCCATTTTGTGGTGAACCTATACTTTTGATATGACTTTTTTGATATTATTGTAAATACCTATTTCTTAACTTCAAAATAAACTATCCCAAACATTTCAACGATTTTTTTCAATGAAGATATACCATTTTAAGAAACTGTATCCGTTTTCACCAAAAATCGACTGCCCCAAAGTATGCCATGGGTGTTGTTGATAATTTTCATTGAAATTCTAAAAAATTACTAACCTTTTGAACTGTTTTTGTAAGGCATAATTTTCAGATGTAGGCAATTTGTGTATGTTATTATATGTATTCAAAGTAGTATACCTTCGTAAAAAATAATCGTACATTTCTTTGGAATAGTTTATTTCAAAGTTAAGAAATAGTAATAGAAAAAGTCTAAACAAAAGTATAGGTTGTATAGGTTAGGCTCTTTTTGCAACTTTAAGTTCAAATTACTAAAAATCTCCCAGTGATGGACCATTTCTGACAACAGATTCGTGTTCAGCACACGAAAATCATCTAGAATCACCACCAACCCTTCTGTCTAATCTAATCGTCAGTAATCTGTTTCAACAGCAATGTTTTATATGTAGTAATTAACACTGAAAATTATATATAACCAGTTAGTCTCATGACCTGGGTGTGGGCTGGTGATGACAGCTTATTTTTTCACAGTTGGAGATTTAATGTTTTAATAGATTACTTGATAACCAATTTGACGTGAAAGCCCTAATAATATCTAAGGTGGAAAAGCATTTAAAGTTCATCCCTGTCAAATTCTTCTCCATAAATGTTAGAAATATTTCGGGGACCACGCGAACCATAGTTTTGTTCAGACCAGAGGTCCAGCAGATGGCTTGTGGTCTCTTGAGTCCAATAGCAACTACATTAGAAGTCTCTACTTTTTGCAATGCATTGTGTTATTGAAAAGTGAATAAAAAGTATAAATTAATTACAAATTTCAAGTTTTTGCCATTTGGCGAGCACTTAAGCAGTGATGACCACTCTGTCAACTTACCAAAAATGATCGACTATCGAACAATCGAATGACAAACGACTTATGCGAATACATTTTCTCAAAATGCACTTTAGACTTGACAATAGGGTCATCAAAGCCCTCCCAGTAAAAGTGGTGCTCTTTCTGGTCCTAGTTTTCAACGCGGCGACGGGGTCACTTTCCGAAGGCGTGGAAAAAGGTTCAGATCGTAATGATCCATAAGGCTGGGAAAAGCCCGTCTGAGGTCGATTCATACCGTCCGATCAGCCTCCTATCCACAATAGCAAAAATTTTCGAGAGGTGTATTCTAGCCCGAATCATGGCAATCGATGGGGTGAGTGGCAGAATACATCCTTTTCAGTTCGGATTTAGAAAGTCACACGGAACCCCTGAGCAGCTGAATAGGGTCAGAAATTTCATTCTCAACGGATTTCAGGCTAAGGAGTTCGTGCTTGCGCTCTACCTGGACAGACGGCAGGCTTTTGATAGATTGTGGCATGCTGGACTACTATGTAAGGTAATAAACATCTTACCGCCTCAACTATCACCCTTGTGAGTAGCTTTCTATCGGAAAGAACCTTTTCGGTAGTATTGGAAGGGGCTGTTTCCAGCGTGAGGGTAATACGCGCTGGTGTGCCTCACGGAAGTGTCCTTGGACCAACCCTCTACTCTCTCTACACTTGTGATATGCCTACCGGAAGAACAATACCCATTGAAGACACCCAAGACTTACTCGTTGCAACATTTGCTGACGATACAGCTATTATGGCGAGAGACTTGTGTATCAATGATGCCACTGATGTCGTTCAACAGTATTTCTATCGATTCAGCAGATGGGCGAAACGATGGAACATTGAGCTTAATATATTAATATACACTTCGTCATGATGAGTGTCCAGTCGTATTCTTCAACAATCAGCTATTACGTCACTTACCTGGACATAAGTACTTGGGAATATATCTGGACAAGCGCCTTACTTCTACTACTACTACGTCACTCCGAAATAAAGTGCATATATACAAAGCTATCATTGCACCAGCCTGGAGACATGGGATCCAAGTATATGGAATAGCTGCGAAATCTGAGAAAGCTCTGTGTCCTTAAATCAAGGTGTCTGCTTAGACTATCGGGAGCACCCTGGTATATGTGCACAAGACATTTGGAGAGTGACCTCAGTGTGCCCAAGATTGCTGGCGTAATCAATAAACAGGCAGGTGATTACGTGGAGAGACTAAGAAGTCACCCCAACACACTAGCCAGAAGACTCCTGCGCAGACGAAAGAAAGCAGGAAGTAGAGTAAGACGACGCCTCAAAAAACTTTTCCTAGGGAACTTCCCAACAGACAAATATCCTAACTTAGCAGCTACCTCCCATTCAATAAACTTGTCACCAAACATATTTTATATCATCACAAAACAACTCGCTCATAATCAGAAGCATTACACCTGCAATCAAACTAACATAAACAGATAAGTTAAGAGAATATCTAAACAATCTAAATTAAGTTGCCAAATTTACACAAGGTGATATTCCTTGGGTTTTCACTTTTTCGTTTATTGGGCACGGCGCGTGCTTAACCTTTCACAGTATTTCTTCTAATCCCTTACAAACTACCGTCGGCTTACAACTAGCTATCTGCCTGGTGTGACCAGAGTCAGCAGCCTTAATAATCCCAAATAAACTTAGTTGAAATCTTGACCCATTAAGAACAATGAAATTGAACCAAGCTTAAATTATAAATGAATTATTAATTTCTACACCTAACCAAATACCAAAGCAAATAACTGTAAATATTTGGAAAACTTACGCTTTTTTGCTGTAATTTGACAGGTTCAATTTGATAAGAGTTTCTCTTTAGATAATTTTGCCATCCTACTATTTAGAGATATGTGAAAAGTGTAAAGGCAGCTTTAGCAATTGATAATATTGATGTTTCCATCTCCTGTATAAATGCTGCTGAGCTGCTGCTACCTCGTTTCGAACGAGCGAAATTATTTCAAAAGTTACATTCGTGGTAATGCTTAAGATTCGCTTCGCGGATTGGTTTCTAAAGGCAATGAACCAAAGGTTTTGGTTCGAACTTGGATTCATAGTTTCAAACAATTTGAGTACCTGGCTTAATTTAAACTAAAAACAAAAAAGAGAGCAAGATGTCTAGAGTCTTTAAAGCAGGACCACTAGTGGGTCAGCCCATGGAGTTGGCACGGCAAATCTGGACAGGACAAGAAAGTTAATTAGATAATTAGGATTAGAACCCAACGCTGTCAAGCAGTATCATAATTCGATAAAAGTTTCCCCAAATTTACAAAATAACATGCTCAATGGAAACTTTTGTAATGGAATGGTATCATTTTGGTAATTCTTTTATTACCCATAATAAAATCAAAGAAAAAAATGTAAACCAGAATTTTTGCTTGTGAGTTTGTGAAGCCTAATAAAAACCAATTATCTTCTTTCTTCTAATATATGGGTCGCACTCGTTCAAAACGGCTCGACCGACCGATTTTTGTGTATGGTAAACATGAGAATAGGTGGTGAAGTACATTTCATTCTGCTAGGTGAAGAAATGTTCTAAATAATCGCAAAATTTCCGAAATTGTATTATTAGCTTATATTATAGTGAAGTCTTAATAGGTGGCAATTGTCGTGGGGTAAATATGAGGAGTAGATCACGCGACCCAAATAAATCGGGACATTTATTAAATTTTATAATTAGTCCTGATTATTATGAAGCGGGTAAATAGACGGATCAAAGATAAAAATTGAATGAAGATGCGAAGTAAGCTGAGCCTTCTAGTTGTATATATGTTCGATTTCGGTTTCTCTCTCGACTTTTTCTCGCTGTGTATGGGGCAATGGTCATCGTTCAGCTCAGCACTAAACAATCATTCTCCATTCGCAATTGAAAAAGTAACGTTCCACTACCGTTTGGCAGCCGAGCCGCTGCCGGCTGTGTCTGTGCCTACTAATTGCCACCACTTAATGGCGCAATTTGATTTTCAAATAGCGGTTTGGGGTCGGGCAAACCTCATCAATGACAGCTTTTGTCAGCAGCTTTTCAATTGAAACTATAGAAACAGTATTGGGTTCTTTTTCGTGGGTTTTCTGGGGTTCGGGGAGTGAAGTGCGAGATGCGGTCAAAGAGTTTAACGCAAATGAAATTCCTCAATTAAGGCTAATTGTAGTGCGACCGCATCTCGACCATCTTCATGCCATACCGGGGAGTACGTGTCGATAATAATATTTCAAACTAATTGCGTCTACAATTTCAAAGTGCGGCCGATCGACCGGTAGCCACAAAAGTGACATGCAGCTGACAGCTGAGTTATGATGAAGGGCTGCGGCTCCAGCTCCGGCTCCGCTCCAGTTTGAATATTGGGCTACTTAAAGCCAAATTTGGGGTTATGCGCGATTGCAGCCGGCGGCCATCTTTGGTGTGCCAAGAAGTGCGTATAAATTTGCTGCGAAGCTTTCACTGACAACGAGACAAAGTCCGCAACAAGGCCACTTCCACTTCCAGTTCTTTCTCAACAAGAACCAGAACTGGCACAGCAGAAAGCACTCCGACCGTGGATCGGGGAGACCATCTACGACCAGAGCCAAGCATAATTACCACCTTTAAGAAGAGATGATGGTGGTTTTTCGCGCGCTTTGATCTGCACCGCCGCCAGGGCGCAACGAGTATGCGCGTCTCCGCTCCAGCTTCGTTGGCGACCACAATGCCGGGGACGGTAGTGCCCAATCTATCTATCGATTTTTAACGCGCGGCTGACGCTAATGGGTCCCCAACGCGACTCGCGGGTAATGAGAATGCGATTTGCTTAAGCTGCAACAATGCAAACGCATGAGCGACCCCCTCCAGTGTCCGCTTATACAATTATGCGCATGCGTCATGTGTTGCCCCTTTCCGTTGCTCCTCTGGCCACTTCCGCCACTGCGGATTGCATATAATTATGGGTTACTTTTATTTTCCAGACTAAAAAGCAGTAATTAAACTTTCTCGCTCTTTCAACTGTTGATTGCATTGCCATCAAATGCATCGTTTGACATAATTAATGGGACACTTAAGGTGGTGGGTGGGAAATGGAGAGACGGAAAATGCATATGAGTAGCTTGAGTACACTTTGTAGTGAAACGCTTAAAGTAGATGCTGATTAAGGGCAAACGAAATCAGAGCTTTCAGTGAATTTATGCATGTTTGAAAACTATGTCTCGAGCTGGACGCAATTCCTTTTCATGTTGCATCTGTTTGACCAAGTCGTTTGTTATCAAAGTCGGTTTGTTCAAAATGGAACTCGTCAGACCCTCAATGCAATCAGCATGTAATTGAAGACAACCACCATTCGAATTATATTCTGAAAAAATTTCAAAAGAATCAGTATATCTTCTTGATTTAGATTGATTGTTATTTGAATTTGATGGGGAAAAATTGACTTGATATATTTTTCCCATAAAATTCTAAAATATTTTCGACTTGTTTGATTCGCTTTTCGCACTTGAACTGGCTCGGAACCGGTCTCGAACTGTGGAAAACATCTAGCTTTTTGTTTGTATCCTACACACCAGAATTCAAGCATATAGCATATATAACTTCTTGAGATGTGGTCCTGAATAGCCTTTGAAACAATTTTTTAAACAGCTTCGAAACCGGTTTTAAGCCGGTCAATATATACACCGACTTTCAAATGTATACCCTAAACTATTTGTGGGATAAGTCTCTAAACCAGCGATGGTCACCAGTACCCCCTGGGGGAGCGAAGACATTTCGCTTTTTACACATTACACAGGAAAAGAGAGTACACAAGCATTCAGTCGCTGGCTGGCCTTTGATCATAAAAGATCTAATATAGAAGCACACTCTGCTACGTCGATAACTTTTCACTCGGATAATTGTCAGCTGTTCGCTGTCATTTTGGCTCTTTGAGTTATCTGTTGAGTCTGAGTTTTTTTTTTATCTAAGTCCGTCTCCCTCAAACCACCGTGTTTTCCTACGTCGACAGTAATTTTGAGCAACAGATTTTGTTGTCTCTATGAAGTATCTCCTTGTCACAATGGAGTTAACATCACTCAAAAAAGAGAGTCGTTTAAAAGTGTGCTTCTATGTTAAATTTTCTTTGCTTTGATGCGATCAGGTCGAAGCAAATTCACTGCGCTTTATTTTCGCACACTAATACACTCTTACTTTTTGGCCTCGCTCTCGTTGGCCAACGCTGCTCTAAACCAATTTTGAACCGGTGCAATGTGATCTTCTGTCAGAAATTAGTCAGCTATTCGCTCTCACTTACGCTCTCTGGATACATTTGAGAATATGTCCGTCTCGCTCTAAGCATTGTGTTTTCCAACTAGCTCTGTAAAGTATCTTTTTGGGCACTATCGCTTAGCACCACCGAGAATTGAGAGGCAGCGCAAATTTGCTCTCTTACACTTATTCTCCATGCCAATATAATATATAACTTCATATTAACAACCCAAACACCTAAGAACCTTAAATAATTTGTATGGCTCTGAACCAGGTTATAAATTAATAAATATTTGAAAAGTGACTAATATTAAATTAGTAATTAGTGAGTTTAGCTGGCTCTAAGTCCGAAAAAGTTGCGTTTGCTCACAACTGTAAACAACTGATGCATTGTACCACCAAAAAGAGCTAGTTGCCTATACAGAACTGTTTCATCGTTATCCCTAACGACTCTTCTGTAGGCTTTCGCTGAAGAATGCATAATTGCCAACTGCCTCTCCATACAATCATCGCTTAGATCAGTTGGGAACTGCTAAAAGCAATGAAAGCAAAGTAAAATGACTTTCAGCTTTCTGGTGGTAATGCTTAAGCTTTAAGGGCGCTGTCCATGGCTACGAAAACGGCCGCGAAATGAAAAACTCCATATAAAAAAAACTGCTAAGAAATTTTTGTGTGTGGCCGTTTCAAATTCGGTTTCTACCAATTGCGAAAAATGCTTACGTTTGCCGCTACGTCTTGTTCAAGCGCTGTTAAGTGCTGTTAACGCCTCTTTTTTGCCGTGACGTGAAGAAAATAGCTTTTTATTCTAATTTGTGCGGCGAAATTGAATGGCCAAATTGAAAATGAGCGCATTTAAAAAAGATTCCTGCAGAAAGCGTCGCCGAATGGCACTTTCTATGGCGGGCAAGCTGCGAGGTGCGGGACTTGGCGGATAAGAAACATCCGGAAACCCACCAGAGAACACCGGCGGACCGGAGCACGGTCTGCAACGTCATGTGCCGTCTCCTGTCACCACAAACCACAAGCGAGGAGCTTAAAATCTATTTGGCCAGCATTTTAACACTCCACACTCCAGTCCTCTCAATCAGTTCGATTTGATTCGCCTCAACTATGTCTTCGATCACAGCTACCAGACTAAATGGAAAATTATTGAACAGCCGCCGGTGCTCAATGATCGCGACAGTAAAACGGCCACAAACCAAATGCCCGCTCCCAGTTCAGTGGACAGCAAAGTACAGGCCTCCTATCAAGCGGTAATATAGCGGATAGTGCAGCCACAATTGACCTCCTGAAGATGACCCAGCAAAAGCAAGGATCGGGCAACGAGTATGTGCCAATCAATGCCAATTATATCATGGTAAGAAATGGGTGAACCAAACTTCAACTTTATAAATCACTTCCTTTTCTAAACGTTTTCCTGACAAGGCCCCGACTACGTGGGCAAGTGCTGTGTGACCACCCAGGGACCGCTGCCCAATACCATTTTCGAGCTAAGCGGAGCTATATACGCCGCCAAGTCACACATGCTACAGCAGTACATCCAGGAGATCATCATGCTCACCGGACCATCTTTACGGAGGCAAATCGCAAGAAATGCGCGAATTAAGTTCCAATCGAGATGAACGAAATCTTTGCCGTGGCAGCCAAGTGCGAGGTGTTCGTTAAGTGCCGCTGCTCGGGACTACATCGAACTGTCATAATGATAACAATTAATTTATTATTAATTTCATTTAATAATAAAAATTTATTAAAATAGCACATTAAATATAATATGTTTTATTCATAATCCTGCAAGGTGTTGTTGTTATACCCGTTACTCGTAGAGTAAAAGGGTCTATCTAAAGTCGTGCAAATGTATGTAACAGGCAGAAGGAATCATTTCCGATCATATAAAGTATATATACTCTTGATCAGCATCAACAGCCGAGTCGATATAGCCATGTCCGTCTGTCCGTCTGTCCGTCTGTCTGTATGAACACCTAGATCTCAGAGACTAGAAGAGTTAGAGCAACCAAATTTGAAATGTAGACTCCTATTGTCTGCACGCAGATCAAGTTTATTTTCGAATTTTTGCCACGCCCCCTCACGCCCCCGCAATTTGGAAAAAACGTCATATCTCATTTCATTTAATAATAAAAATTTATTAAAATAGCACATTAAATATAATATGTTTTATTCATAATCCTGCAAGGTGTTGTTGTTATACCCGTTACTCGTAGAGTAAAAGGGTCTACTAAAGTCGTGCAAATGTATGTAACAGGCAGAAGGAATCATTTCCGACCATATAAAGTATATATATTCTTGATCAGCATCAACAGCCGAGTCGATATAGCCATGTCCGTCTGTCCGTCTGTCCGTCTGTCTGTATGAACACCTAGATCTCAGAGACTAGAAGAGTTAGAGCAACCAAATTTGAAATGTAGACTCCTATTGTCTGCACGCAGATCAAGTTTATTTTCAATTTTTGCCACGCCCCCTCACGCCCCCGCAATTTGGAAAAAACGTCATATCTCCTACAGTTTTGATGATAGATGGTTCGTACTTTCTAGAGATATCTAGTACTTAAAATTATTTATCGATTTGCTGAAGGAATGATAAAGATCGGATGAACGATACTCAAGTTATGAGCAAAAAACGATCAGTTAACACCCACCACCCACCCCACTCATAACCTAAGCGTTGCGTTCAGCAGCAATCTTAGTGAGAGAGAGAGAGAGAGAGAGAGACGAGTTAAAAAATGTTGCATACTTTTTGGCTGACCCACCTCAGGCATACAGGAAGGCTATTAAACATTTGTTTCCATGAGTAACGGGTATATCGAAGTCGGTTAAGAGCCGACATTTAACTTACGCTCTCGTTGTTTATAAGTTCGCGGGCATATTTAACAGCGCCAGAGCAGCGCAAGGTTTCTTTGAAAAGTCTATCGACAGAGTAAATTGTGTTATCGTGTTATTAACATAGGCTTAGCAGACTTTGTTAAGAATATGCAACTTTTTCACAAGAAATTTTCTGGCGACCCGTGGATACCGCCCTTTAAGGCTGAACTTTTCTAAGTGCAAAAGGTTGAAACTTTTGAGCGAGGTTAGAAGTGCCCGTTAATTTTGAAATGCGAAGCATTCAAATAAGCGTTTTTTGCGTTGTTTCTTGAAACTTTTGTTAGTTTCGTTTACAAAATAGAGAGCGTGCCGTCTCTTATATAGATTTGTAATTTATTTGGCGACCTTTCTAATGTTTAATTAGTGAGTTTAGTTGGCACTAGAGTCCGAAAAAGTTGCGTTTGTTCACAACTGTAAACAACTTATGCTTATTATACATTAGAAAGGTCGCCAAATAAATTATAAATTAGTAAGCGATTTTAACATCGCGACGTTTGCAATCAGTCAAACCTAGATTGTTGCTAAGCCACTATAAATGAGATATAACTTGGACCAAATGGCAAGGTAATGACTCAATATTGGAATTTATCATAACGAATTCGTAGACTAAGAGATAATTTTACCAAACTTCCAAAGTATGAACTGTCATCTCTCAGAAGAAAAGGATGCGTCTTCCCATGAGCAGAATTTTTTGTTTAAAACCGACGGAGGAGATAGCATTGAAACAGACGGACGGACGGACAGGCGGTCATGGCTATATGAACTCAGCTCGTCATGCTGATCAAGAATGTGGTCGGAGATGCTTCCTTCTATGCGTTACAAGCATCTGGACAATTTTAATATACCCTCTAATAATAATGCTTAAGCGTTCACTGAAATAGGTCGACACTTCAGTATTCACCTGATACGAGTGTTTGGACACCGGAACATATGGAAACGAGTCTGCGGACTAAGTCGCCAGACTAAGCACAACCACCGAGCTCCTTTCAGAAAAGAGCACGATAGGGATGCCTTTGGCTACCTACAAGCTTTACAAAAAAGCCGAAACACTAGAAAACGCCAGTTGACAGGTCCGGAGCACGAAATAAGCTGCTCACCGAAATGATTTCTAAATAAAGCCAATGTTTCGCGCGTAAAGTGTGCCGTAGCACCGTCTTGCAGAAACCAAATGTCGCCGACGTCAAGGGCTTTAATTTCAGGTAACTAAAAGTCAATTATCATGAAGCGGTTCCACGATATTTCATCGGATCAGAAGACATCTCTATACGACTTTAACATACCACCCCCCACCCACCTGTTTTCGTTAATTTAGGAAGTCTGAAAAACAAAGAAATATATAAATTTTAAATGACCGCCTCCATCTGAAGATCGAACTTGATACCTTTCGCACTGTACGCGATTTAGAAAGCCTCTTATCGCACTCCACCATGGCAAACGCTTGCTGGCTAACGTCTTAGATGCTAGTTATATTATCTCTTTCCTGTTTTTAAGAAATTGTCATTGGATTTTTAGGGCTGACCCCATTTATAAGAAACTGTAAAAGTTATTTTATGAGCTATTTTAGTCTAAAATCAAAGATAATATGTTTGTTTTTCTTGTTTTTAGAAATATTTTTCTAAACCTTTTATTTCATGGCGTTTTTTCCGAAGTTCAAGAAAACTTTTTCAATTTTTAGTAGCAAATATTTTTCTGAGTGTACTAACAATCTTTTACGTTACAGAAGAAACACATTTCGCTACTCGTAGGAGCGCCGACTGGTCACTGTCTTATTGGCACACACACAGCACGCCTTTTTGTAGACGTTGTAGATATGAAAAAGAGAAAGAAACGGTACAAGACCTTCTGTGTCCTTGTCCCGCTTTGAATATGAGGAGACTAAGATTACTTGGTCAACCCCTCCTACTGAACCACTCGGAGACATCCGAGCTAGAGATACCAGCTCTACTTAAGTTCATTCTGTCCACACAATGCTTCAGTATTGAGAACCACCCTAGGGTTTAACAGAGAAAATATGACATTGCAACGGTCCCATGTGACCTAAGTAGGAGAGTGACTAGTTACTTTCAGCACTCGCAACCTTACCTAACCTTACTGATTGAAACACCATTCCTTTGTGAATAGCCGAAATCTAGGTTGATCAATTATATGAACCCGCTTCATGAACTTAAACGCAAAAATCTTTACGGGTTCGAGTAACAGAGGGAACCTCTCCTGAATTTTACAATAAATGCGGCCCTGCTCTGAACCATTTCGAACCTGTTCAATCCAGTCCGGGGCACGTTCTAAGCCAGTTAACCTACATAAGAAATTTATAGTTGAAAAGTAGCTTAAATAGGCTTTGGAAACCATTTTGATCAGGGAAGTGAGTATCATCTCAAAATCATTATGCGGAAAATTCAAAGAAAGCCCAATAACCAAACTTAAATTTCGAACCGGGTCACAGACTTTGCACTAAACTAGCGGTGCCCAAACTGACACAATCAAGCATTGGGCTTGTGTGCGTAGCAGCGAAACACGAAGTAAACGGCACGAAGTCAGACGTTTTACACTTTACACCAGGCATGCCCAAAAGCAGCATACGACAGAGCCCTCACCAATACTCACAAAGAAAAGCACCAAGTCCAATAATGAAATTGTTGTTGGTCAGTTTGCTTGCGCGCGCAAACACCAATCATAGAAGAGAACAAAACCCGTTTTTGTTCTACGCGACGCACACACACGAAATCGTTTGCATGTGTGTCGATGTGCATGTATACGATCATTGATTTCCTATCTTCGGTACAATTACAAAAACAAAACGTACTCAAACGAACAAATGTGTCGTGAGAGAGCGAGAGCAAGCCGCCGAGCGTGCTATTTATGGAATACACGCATTCTCTCTCTCTCTATACATGTGTCGACTGCGACGGCGGCAGTATTATCAGTTTCTATCCCATGGGATAGGCTTTTGGCATTTTGGACACCACTGCACTAAACCCGACTCATTTGCGATGGGCACGAATTGGTTCATAAATCGTATTATTCCAAATGACAGACTCCCAGAAATTATTGTTTCCTCATCCCCATTTCACCATTTTTTTAATTTTCTCATCCGAAGTGTTACATTGGGTCACCAAAATATTGTCGGATTAAATTAATTTGTATGTAATTGTGTAATTCTTAAATGATTAAAATCTACCTTCTTGCTCTAGGATATGTAACTTAACAACTTAAAACTGATCTATAATTAAATCAGCATTAAATAAATATCTCCATTAGCCCCCTTAATCTCTTCTGATCTTAATGGACTTCGGTGTTTCATTCTTTTACAGCTCGACTTTCTATCAATGACTTTGCAATGTTTTTGCACGCATTTTCTTTCAATTTACCGCAATCACAACCGACCACATTCCCCCGGGTAGGTGTTAAGAAGGTGTTATCCTTTAGCGCCTTCGCTTTATACAAAAGCCAAATGAAAAACAAGCAACACAACAAAGGCCCAAAACGGCAGCCAACTCAGGATCTTCGTTTTCTTTTCACATAATTGCAACCTTTGAACGCAACGCGAGCCCTCACAACACACAATGCCCGCCAGGACCTGGCCGCAAAACAACCAAGACCAAGACGAGCGCCCCTCAGGTCCATTGTTGCCAATTCGAAACTGAGCTCTCGAGCTGCTGCTGCTGCTGCTGCCTCTTTTGCTTTGTGGTCAAATCGAGCGGCGAATGCCGCCTGCTGCCCCATAATGAATGAATTCCATTAAAGATTTATGCCAGTTTGATGATGCCGCACAAGGATCGGCGAACAACGCCCAGGCTCTGCGCTGGCCCTGCCCGGTATGCGGTTGTCTTGATTGAAGGTTGATTTGTTGCGTTTAGTTGGCCGATTTGGGTACGGTTCGATCTTCGAACGGTCGGTCGGTTGTTTTGATGAGATTAGCACACGTGTTGAACACGCACGACGATCGTTTTGGGTGCGGTCGCCGGTGAGGGCGGTACGGCGGCGGCCATGAAAGGCCGTTAAATTTATTTTGACAAATGACATTTCAATTGCAATTGTGCGCCCGGCATGGGATCTGCCTGCACTCGCAATTCATTTGGCCAAATCAAACAAATCGTAAAAGGCAAGCAGCGCGCGAAAAAACGTGATTGGAGCCACCTCAAGCTGACGCCAGCAGGTCGGCTGGCGTCCTCGCCGCACTCCTCCCTCTCTACCTACAGCATGGCTGCAGCCACAAAGTGATTTGATCTTTGCACCAAAGTGGTAATCCGCATCTAATAATGTGAAGCGCAGCATTCGGCGCACGATCTCGAGGATGGAGACCTTCGCTGCAAGGCAGAGACCTCCCAGTTAGAGAGCAGCCCGTCTCTCTCTGTGTGGCGGTGGCTGTGCAGCCCGAAAGTTGATTGGAGTCAACGATGGAGTTATTTGTACGATTGCCGGGGCCAGTCTGGACATGGACCAGCAGCAGCAGCAGCAGCAGCAGCTGTTGTTGCCGATCGGCCTACGTAGATTGTGGCGCGAGTAACAACAACAAATTATATGCGTTTCGCATAATTGAGAAATATTGAGACATTAAAGCAGCAGCGGTGAGTGAGAGGGGGGAGGGGAGACACCAACCTACCTAAGGAGTGGCAGCAATTATTGTATGCGAGCATATAGAAACCTCCGTCTGGCATTATTTCTAATTACAAATAGAATCGAAAATAAACCACTTTTTATATTTCTTTCTGCTGGCTCATCAATTCCCCCACCCGAGGCTGCGCCGTCGCCTGGTGTGACAGAGTGAGAGAGAGAGAGCGCCGGGGCAACAAAACGAAACGGTGATTTTATTTCATAGATAATTCGCTTAAATTATGGCCCCAATGCCCCAAAGCGACCTACAGCAGTGACTGATTTGATCGACATCAATAGCGGGGTAAACATACCGGGGAGGGATTGTCAGAGAGAGAGAGAGAGAGAGAGAGAGAGTGAGAGTGAGAGTAACTCCCATCAGACATTGTTGAATTGAAAATCCTGATCATTTGTACCAGAAGTACTTTATAAACCGAGCTGCTATGTATTATTTTTTATATTTTATTAAGTTTTTTTTATTTTTTAGAATTTTCTAATAAACTGAAACTAAAACGAGAAGGCCAAGCTAACTTCGTCTGAGCCTAAGTTTTAATACCCTTGCAAATGGTGTTTTATAAATGTCGGAGTTTAAGAACGCTTTCATAAAAATCAAAAATATTTGTAACTAAAACGCATTTTCCTACAGAATCTGATTTCGACCAAGTTTCGCAAATCTTTTTAAAAACATATCAAATTAACAATAGCCGAGTTTAAGAGAGATACAATTGAAACCAAAAAAGTTTTTCTCTCTAAGACTCATTTTCCGACCGATCGGTCCTATGGCAGCTATAAGATATAGTCATCCGATTTTGACTAACGTTTGCAACTCCTTTTGAAAGCATATAATATTAATAACGGCCGAGTTTGAGGATGTTAACATTCAAAACAAAAAAGTTTTTCTCACTAAGACCCATTTTTCGACCGATGGTTCCTATGGCAGCTATAAGATATAGTCATCCGATCCGGTCGGTTCCGACATATTAGCAGCGTGCAGTAAAAAGAAGACTCTGTGCGAAATTTCAGCTCGTTCGCTTTTAGAATGAGAGACTAGAATGCGTAGAAACAGACGGACAGACAGACAGACATTCGGACCGACAGACGGACGGACAAAGCTCAATCGACTTAGGTCGTCGCCCTGGTTGCCCTATATATAGTTTATGGGGTCGGCAATGAATATTTTTATGCTTCTGGTCAAAATTATTATACGCTTTGCAAGGGTATAAAAACTTGTAATCTTTACCGGGAGTTTCTTGAAACAGAGTCCGGCACGTGCCTATTTAAGGTGTATACATCAGCGATCTGCAGTAGCGACGTCGACACAACGACAGTATACGAGCTTATACTGCTCTCTTTTGCCACAAGAAAGAAGTGCTAAGTGAGTTCGCTCTCACGTGGCTAAGCACACACACGCAACGCCGAAATGAGCATATGTGTTTTGCCGGTCCCCTCTGTGCACTGCATAAGTTGTTCTGCACAAACTGCTAAACTAAAAATGTTTTCTTAAATTTCCACAAATAAGCCATAAAAAAGAAGTTGGGGAAAAACTTTTCTAAAAACAAGAGAAGCAAATATTTTTCTGATAAATATAATCAGACGCATTTTTCTTAAATTATATTATTAAAACTAGGCCAAAATTTACATTTGATTTTAGAATAAAATAGCCCTTAAAATAACTATTTTAATTTCTTATAAAAAGTAATTATGTAAAATTTATTGCAATTTCTGAATAACAGGACAGACAGGTCGCAAAAATCAGTCAGAAAATAACACTTTTCGTCCGGCACATTGAATAGAGGTACCAAAACAACCTTTAACAGCGGTCACTGCTTCTCCTTGGTTGTGAGAGGAGAGAAACACTTTTTTGTTTTTTTTTTCCTCTCAGGTCTGGCTGGGACCTTTTCGTCAAATTCACGCATTCAAAAGGTCTGCTTCGTATGTATGCATTTGGTCTGATCTTGTATCCGCGCACTACGCGGAATAAATCTTCAAAATTGTTTTCTAATTTTAAAAGGTTCTTGCCTTTAGGTTTAGAAAAACTTGCATTATAGTTTGGAAAAGTTTTCCGTTATATTAATAAGTGCTTTTTCTAATCTTTAGGGAGACTCTCCTAAGGCTGGAAATTATAGCCGAATTACAAATTTTCATGGTGAATTCGGTCCAATCTTTTCGGTTTTATTTCGTATATATATCTTTTTCCGACTGACTGACTTACATATCAGCACACAGCCCAAACCGCTAAACCCAGAGATCTATAATTTTTTTATTGGGGTTTCCGATAAAGTATGGAAGATCGAAAACTTGTAAAGTTCGATCTCAAAGTGGTTGAAAATGGTTGGAAAAGCGACACGTATTTTTCCAATTTAATCTCTGGAAAATGCTGTAAATTCTAAGCTGTTCAAAAGACAAAATACAACTAATTAGACTGGTTCAGCTGATAGACAGAACTGTCAATAAAATCATGTCTTCCTGTACTTCCTTCCGTCTGTCTCTTCGTATGAACGCACAAAGCTTAGATATATGGTATGTGGACTTCTTATGTATGCCACAACATTTTCGGCAGATTGTTTAGACTTTTGTTGGATTAAAAATAGTCCCTACTATTCAAATGTTTCCCTCATCCACTCGACTCGATTGCTCCACAAATTGTACACTACACGACACTTCATCTTCAGTCACGACACTTTCATAAATCATTTGACTTTCCAATTTCGCTGCGCCAAACAAAATACAAACCCAACTGGATAATAAATGTTGAAAATTTCAAGTTCATTAAGTTGTGCTAATAAAAATAAAATCACTTGACTGCATTAAATCGCATTGGATGCGCACACTTGTAACACATCCAACCCTCAATGGGGGCAGAAAGCACATAAAAACTTACAACTGCTAAAAGTTAGTTACGCATGCCACAAAAAAAAACAACAACAGCAACTACACGCACCACCACAGGACAATGAATGCAGGTGCAAATGGGAAGCGGAAATACGTCACGCTTTTTATGCCCAGCACCAGGACAGGCCAGGGTGGGTATAAACTTGGATGACGATGTCATTGTCGCCGGCTTTGATGACTATGAAGAATTTTCAATTTCATGAGGATGGTGCTTGGGCGTCAAGTGCCGCCAGTTAGGCAATCATGTGCATGTCATTTGAGGTGTTGTTCCTGGTGCTGGTGCTCGAGCTGGTGGCTTTTTATGATGCAGACGTTGTGAGTTAATGAATATTTCCAAGCGAACGGACACATTCATTTCAATTTGTCAATCTCGGGCCCCCGTCCTGGGTGGGCGTGGGCGTGTTTTCATTATGCTAAATGATCGCATTGTCAGCTAGAAATGTAAACGTGAAATGAAAAAGTCTGACTGTGTTTTTGAACCACATCACCATAATTCAGAAACCGTTGACAACTTTAAAATATATAAACTTAAAAGGTTTCCTAAAAATACCAACAAAGTTTTCCCGTTCTGCTCAACTTCCGCAGAATTTTCGTCTGGCTTTAAATTTTTAGAATTAAAAACAATTTGTTTTTTCAAAATGAAATAAAAATATTTGAATTTAATTTAAAAGAAATGCTTAAAATAATGTTACTTGCTTCCCATTTACAGGATGACGGGTTGAAGTTAATATCACCGTCTCTACTTAAAATGTTTGCTTTTAGTGGCTGTATATTTCGTGCTTTTATAAGTGTGCCCATTTTTGCATTCGAGTGTAAGTGTGACCATTCGGTGTGACCATAAATTGCTTTCATTGCCGCGCTTAGATAGGCACCCGGAATATAATGTGATTTAGCATTATCCCGACACAAAATGTTCAGTTCAGTCCCGTCCCTACCCGATCCTGCAGTGTTTTATTGGGTCTTGCGGTCATCCTGTCCAATAATATCGACGTATCCAAAATACTTTTACTTTAATCAAAGTTTGTTTTATAATTCAATATAATCAACACAAATCAACAGAGATTAATTTCAATATTTTAAAATAGCCATGGTATGTCCGTACAGCGCTGTTTCAAGAAACACCACAATCCTTTCATCAGCATAGTTGATGCTTTTCACGGTTCAAAAACCTGCAATCTTCGTTTTTATACAACTTGTATTGGCGAATAAACACTTGGGGATTCCAATGGTGTAAACCTCCAGCCCGAAATTATGCTAAGGGTGTTTTGAAGGTTTTGTTTACCAATTGTTTTAATTAAATCTCATTGTTGCATTGGCTGCTGCTAGTGCCTGGAGAGTTTAAGCAGGGCCAAGAGTTCTTGTTTGTATATAGGTACAAAGAGGGTACACTGCCTTTTACTTTAATCATAGAAGAATTTATAGTCCCACCCAACGAACTTGAAATGAGAATTTTTTTT
This sequence comes from Lordiphosa magnipectinata, assembly GCA_037044535.1. NCBI lineage: Eukaryota > Metazoa > Arthropoda > Insecta > Diptera > Drosophilidae > Lordiphosa > Lordiphosa magnipectinata. The sequence continues at coordinate 714 of JBAMBO010002125.1, read as the reverse complement.
CCCAAATTTGGAAATTCCGAATTTGGTCATCTTTTGACATAGTTTGTCCTTGAGTTTTCAATGCTTAACTAGGGAAATATTTTTTCATAATATAAAATTATTTATTAAAAGATTGTTAAAACCAACTCCGTTGGTGCAATTCGGCTAGATCGGTTATATGGCAGCTATATGAAATAGTGAGCCGAATTGAACAAAGTTCAATAAGTCGCTTAAGGAGCTTAAAATACATGTTCAAACTAAAATTCAGTTCAATAGCGTAAAAACCAACAAAGTTAGTTCAAATCGGCCAGATAGGCTATAAGTGGGCTATATGAAATAATGATCCAAAACGAATCCGTATTTGTACGTCGTATTTAAAGCTTCAAATACGAGTACAAACCAAATTTCAGTTCAGTAGCATAAGAAACAACAAAGGTTGGAGCAAATCTGCCAGATCGGTTCATTGGCACCTTTATATAATATCGGTCTAAATTGAGTGCGTCTTTGCAAGTCATCTTTGGGGTCCAAAGTATGCGTACAAACCGAATTCGGGGTCAATATCTCCACAACTAGAGTTTATGCCAAAAAAAATGGAGGACTTCGTCTCGACCGAAGTTTATAAACCCTTGCAGCTTGTTTAATTTATATAAATTAAGGCTTTATATTATTTTCGTCAAACTTAGCTGAGTTATTTCCCAAACTCAGCAACAGATGGCGCCACTACTTTGACCATTG